>JAWNNV010001013.1:0-28218 GCA_035044485.1 Scaptomyza reducta
AACTTTCCAAACCTATAACTATGTCAAAACTTTCCGAACCTATAACTTTGTCAAAACTGAACCGATTTTCAAAAGGAAAGGCGTTTTAGTCGTGGCTCGATCTCAATAGTTAAACCGCATTCATAGTTGGAAATGTTTTTTTTTTGTCGAAATTCATGTCAAATCTTTCCGAACCTATAAATATGTCAAAACTTTCCAAACCTATAACTTTGTCAAAACTGAACCGATTTTCAAAAGGAAAGGCGTTTTTGTCGTGGCTCGATATCAATAATTAAACCGCATTCATAGTTGGAAATGTTTTTTTTTTCGAAATTCATGCTAAAACTTTCCGAACCTGTAACTTTGTCAAAACTTTCCAAACCTATAACTATGTCAAAACTTTCCGAACCTATAACTTTGTCAAAACTGAACCGATTTTCAAAAGGAAAGGCGTTTTAGTCGTGGCTCGATCTCAATAATTAAACCGCATTCATAGTTGAGAATGAATTTTTTTTCGAAATTCATGTCAAAACTTTCCGAACCTATAAATATGTCAAAGCTTTCAGAACCTATAACTTTGTCAAAACTGAACCGATTTTCAAAAGGAAAGGCGTTTTAGTCGTGGCTCAATCTCAATATTAAACCGCATTCATAGTTGCAAATGTTTTTTTTTTTCGAAATTCATGTCAAAACTTTCCGAACCTATAACTTTGTCAATTTTTTCCGAACCTTTAACTGTGTCAAAACTTTCCGAACCTATAACTTTGTCAAAACTGAACCGATTTTCAAAAGAAAAGGCGTTTTAGTCGTGGCTCGATCTCAATAATTAAACCGCATTCAAAGTTGCAAATGTTTTTTTTTTGAAATTCATGTCAAAACTTTCCGAACCTATAAATATGTCAAAACTTTCAGAACCTATAACTATGTCAAAACTATCCGAACCTATAACTTTGTCAAATACTGAACCGTATTTTCAAAAGAAAAAGCGTTTTAGTCGTGGCTCGATCTCAATAATTAAACCGCATTCAAAGATAGAAATGTTTTTTTTTTCGAAATTCATGTTAAAACTATACGAACCTATAACTTTGTCAAAACTTTCCAAACCTATAACTATGTCAAAACTGAACCGATTTTCAAAAGGAAAGGCGTTTTAGTCGTGGCTCGATCTCAATATTTAAAACGCATTCATAGTTGGAAATTTTTTTTTTTCGAAATTCATGTTAAAACTTTCCGAACCTGTAACTTTATCAACACTTTCCAAACCTATAACATGTCAAAACTTTCCGAACCTAGAACTTTGTCAAAACTGAACCGATTTTCAAAAGGAAAGGCGTTTTAGTCGTGGCTCGATCTCAATAATTAAACCGCATTCATAGTTGGAAATGTTTTTTTTTTCGAAATTCATGTCAAAACTTTCCGAACCTATAACTTTGTCAAAACTTTCCAACCCTATAACTATGTCAAAACTTTCCGAACCTATAACTTTGTCAAAACTGAACCGATTTTCAAAAGGAAAGGCGTTTTAGTCGTGGCTCGATCTCAATAATTAAACCGCATTCATAGTTGAGAATGAATTTTTTTTTTGAAATTCATGTCAAAACTTTCCGAACCTATAAATATGTCAAAACTTTCAGAACCTATAACTTTGTCAAAACTGAACCGATTTTCAAAAGGAAAGGCGTTTTATTCGTGGCTTGATCTCAATAATTAAACCGCATTCATAGTTGCAAATGTTTTTTTTTTGAAATTCATGTCAAAACTTTCCGAACCTATAACTTTGTCAAAACTTTCCGAACCTATAACTATGTCAAAACTTTCCGAACCTATAACTTTGTCAAAACTGAACCGATTTTCAAAAGGAAAGGCGTTTTATTCGTGGCTTGATCTCAATAATTAAACCGCATTCATAGTTGCAAATGTTTTTTTTTTTAAATTCATATCAAAACTTTCCGAACCTATAAATATGTTAAAACTTTCAGAACCTATAACTTTGTCAAAACTGAACCGATTTTCAAAAGGAAAGGCGTTTTAGTCGTGGCTCGATCTCAATAATTAAACCGCATTCATAGTTGCAAATGTTTTTTTTTTTGAAATTCATATCAAAACTTTCCGAACCTATAAATATGTTAAAACTTTCAGAACCTATCACTTTGTCAAAACTGAACCGATTTTCAAAAGGAAAGGCGTTTTAGTCGTGGCTCGATCTCAATAATTAAACCACATTCATAGTTAAAAATGTTTTTTTTTCAAAATTCGTGTTAAAACTTTCCGAACCTAAAACTTTGTCAATTTTTTCCGAACCTTTAACTGTGTCAAAACTTTCCGAACCTATAACTTTGTCAAAACTGAACCGATTTTCAAGAGGAAAGGCGTTTTAGTCGTGGCTCGATCTCAATAATTAAACCGCATTCAAAGTTGCAAATGTTTTTTTTTTTTAAATTCATGTCAAAACTTTCCGAACCTATAAATATGTCAAAACTTTCAGAACCTATAACTATGTCAAAACTATCCGAACCTATAACTTTGTCAAAACTGAACCGATTTTCAAAAGGAAAAGCGTTTTAGTCGTGGCTCGATCTCAATAATTAAACCGCATTCAAAGTTAGAAATGTTTTTTTTTCGAAATTCATGTTAAAACTATCCGAACCTATAACTTTGTCAAAACTTTCCGAACCTATAACTTTGTCAAAACTGAACCGATTTTCAAAAGGAAAGGCGTTTTAGTCGTGGCTCGATCTCAATAATTAAACCGCATTCATAGTTGCAAATGTTTTATTTTTTGAAATTCATGTCAAAACTTTCCGAACCTATAAATATGTCAAAACATTTCAGAACCTATAACTTTATCAAAACTGAACCGCTTTTCAAAAGGAAAGGCGTTTTAGTCGTGGCTCGATCTCAATAATTAAACCGCATTCATAGTTGCAAATGTTTTTTTTTTCGAAATTCATGTCAAAACTTTCCGAACCTATAACTTTGTCAATTTTTTCCGAACCTTTAACTATGTCAAAACTTTCCGAACCTATAACTTTGTCAAAACTGAACCGATTTTCAAAAGGAAAGGCGTTTTAGTCGTGGCTCGATCTCAATAATTAAACCGCATTCATAGTTGCAAATGTTTTTTTTTTTTAAATTCATGTCAAAACTTTCCGAACCTATAAATATGTCAAAACTTTCAGAACCTATAACTATGTCAAAACTTTCCGAACCTATAACTTTGTCAAAACTGAACCGATTTTCAAAAGGAAAGGCGTTTTAGTCGTGGCTCGATCTCAATAATTAAACCGCATTCAAAGTTGGAAATGTTTTTTTTTTCGAAATTCATGTCAAAACTTTCCGAACCTATAACTTTGTCAATTTTTTCCGAACCTTTAACTGTGTCAAAACTTTCCAACCTATAACTATGTCAAAACTGAACCGATTTTCAAAAGGAAAGGCGTTTTAGTCGTGGCTCGATCTCAATAATTAAACCGCATTCATAGTTGCAAATGCTATTTTTTTTTCGAAATTCATGTCAAAACTTTCCGAACCTATAACTTTGTCAAAACTTTCCAGAACCTATAACTGTGTCAAAACTTTCCGAACCTATAACTTTGTCAAAACTGAACCGATTTTCAAAAGGAAAGGCGTTTTAGTCGTGGCTCGATCTCAATAATTAAACCGCATTCACAGTTGCAAATGTTTTTTTTTTTTGAAATTCATGTCAAAACTCTCCGAACCTATAAATATGTCAAAACATTCAGAACCTATAACTTTGTCAAAACTGAACCCATTCTCAAAAGGAAAGGCGTTTTAGTCGTGGCTCGATCTCAATAATTAAACCGCATTCATAGTTGGAAATGTTTTTTTTTTCGAAATTCATGCTAAAACTTTCCGAACCTGTAACTTTGTCAAAACTTTCCGAACCTATAACTATGTCAAACCTTTCCGAACCTATAACTTTTGTCAAAACTGAACCGATTTTCAAAAGGAAAGGTGTTTAAGTCGTGGCTCGATCTCAATAATTAAACCGCATTCATAGTTGCAAATGCTATTTTTTTTTCGAAATTCATGTCAAAACTTTCCGAACCTATAACTTTGTCAATTTTTTCCAAACCTTTAACTGTGTCAAAACTTTCCGAACCTATAACTTTGTCAAAACTGAACCGATTTTCAAAAGGAAAGGCGTTTTAGTCGTGGCTCGATCTCAATAATTAAACCGCATTCATAGTTGCAAATGTTTTTTTTTTCGAAATTCATGTCAAAACTTTCCGAACCTATAAATATGTCAAAACATTCAGAACCTATAACTTTGTCAAAACTGAACCGATTTTCAAAAGGAAAGGCGTTTTAGTCGTGGCTCGATCTCAATAATTAAACCGCATTCATAGTTGGAAATGTTTTTTTTTTCGAAATTCATGCAAAACTTTCCGAACCTGTAACTTTGTCAAAACTTTCCGAACCTATAACTATGTCAAAACTTTCCGAACCTATAACTTTGTCAAAACTGAACCGATTTTCAAAAGGAAAGGCGTTTTAGTCGTGGCTCGATCTCAATAATTAAACCGCATTCATAGTTGGAAATGTTTTTTTTTTTCGAAATTCATGTCACAACTTTCCGAACCTATAAATATGTCAAAACTTTCAGAACCTATAACTTTGTCAAAACTGAACCGATTTTCAGAAGGAAAGGCGTTTTAGTCGTGGCTCGATCTCAATAATTAAACCGCATTCATAGTTGGAAATGTTTTTTTTTTCGAAATTCATGTTACAACTTTCCGAACCTGTAACTTTGTCAAAATTTTCCAAACCTATAACTATGTCAAAACTTTCCGAACCTATAACTTTGTCAAAACTGAACCGATATTCTAAAGGAAAGGCATTTTAGTCGTGGCTCGATCTCAATAATTAAACCGAATTCATAGTTGCAAATTTTTTTTTTTCGAAATTCATGTCAAAACTTTCCGAACCTATAACTTTGTCAAAACTTTCCGAACCTATAACTATGTCCAAACTTTCCGAACCTATAAATATGTCAAAGCTTTCAGAACCTATAACTTTGTCAAAACTGAACCGATTTTCAAAAGGAAAGGCGTTTTAGTCGTGGCTCGATCTCAATAATTAAACCGCATTCATAGTTGCAAATGTTTTTTTTTTCGAAATTCATGTCAAAACTTTCCGAACCTATAACTTTGTCAATTTTTTCCGAACCTTTAACTGTGTCAAAACTTCCCGAACCTATAACTTTGTCAAAACTGAACCGATTTTCAAAAGGAAAGGCGTTTTAGTCGTGGCTCGATCTCAATAATTAAACCGCATTCAAAGTTGCAAATGTTTTTTTTTTCGAAATTCATGTCAAAACTTTCCGAACCTATAACTATGTCAAAACTTTCCGAACCTATAACTATGTCAAAACTATCCGAACCTATAACTTTGTCAAAACTGAACCGATTTTCAAAAGGAAAGGCGTTATAGTCGTGGCTCGATCTCAATAATTAAACCGCATTCAAAGATAGAAATGTTTTTTTTTTCGAAATGTCATGTTACAACTATCCGAACCTGTAACTTTGTCAAAACTTTCCAAACCTATAACTATGTCAAAACTGAACCGATTTTCAAAAGGAAAGGCGTTTTAGTCGTAGCTCGATCTCAATATTTAAAACGCATTCATAGTTGGAAATTTTTTTTTTCGAAATTCATGTTAAAACTTTCCGAACCTGTAACTTTATCAACACTTTCCAAACCTATAACTATGTCAAAACTTTCCGAACCTAGAACTTTGACAAAACTGAACCGATTTTCAAAAGGAAAGGCGTTTTAGTCGTGGCTCGATCTCAATAATTAAACCGCATTCATAGTTGGAAATGTTTTTTTTTTTCGAAATTCATGTCAAAACTTTCCGAACCTATAACTTTGTCAAAACTTTCCAACCCTATAACTATGTCAAAACTTTCCGAACCTATAACTTTGTCAAAACTGAACCGATTTTCAAAAGGAAAGCCGTTTTAGTCGTGGCTCGATCTCAATAATTAAACCCCATTCATAGTTGGAAATGTTTTTTTTTTCGAAATTCATGTCAAAACTTTCCGAACCTATAACTTTGTCAAAATTTTCCGAACCTTTAACTGTGTCAAAACTTTCCGAACCTATAACTTTGTCAAAACTGAACCGATTTTCAAAAGGAAAGGCGTTTTAGTCGTGGCTCGATCTCAATAATTAAACCGCATTCATAGTTGGAAATGTTTTTTTTTTCGAAATTCATGTCAAAACTTTCCGAACCTATAACTTTGTCAAAACTTTCCGAACCTATAACTATGTCAAAACTTTCCGAACCTATAAATATGTCAAAGCTTTCAGAACCTATAACTTTGTCAAAACTGAACCGATTTTCAAAAGGAAAGGCGTTTTAGTCGTGGCTCGATCTCAATAATTAAACCGCATTCATAGTTGCAAATGTTTTTTTTTTCGAAATTCATGTCAAAACTTTCCGAACCTATAACTTTGTAAATTTTTTCCGAATCTATAACTGTGTTAAAACTTTCCGAACCTATAACTTTGTCAAAACTGAACCGATTTTCAAAAGGAAAGGCGTTTTAGTCGTGGCTCGATCTCAATAATTAAACCGCATTCATAGTTGCAAATGTTTTTTTTTTCGAAATTCATGTTAAAACTTTCCGAACCTATAACTTTGTCAAAACTTTCCGAACCTATAAATATGTCAAAGATTTCAGAACCTATAACTTTGTCAAAACTGAACCGATTTTCAAAAGGAAAGGCGTTTTAGTCGTGGCTCGATCTCAATAATTAAACCGCATTCATAGTTGGAAATGTTTTTTTTTTCGAAATTTATGTTAAAACTTTCCGAACCTGTAACTTTGTCAAAATTTTCCGAACCTATAACTATGTCAAAACTTTCCGAACCTATAACTTTGTCAAAACTGAACCGATTTTCAAAAGGAAAGGCGTTTTAGTCGTGGCTCGATCTCAATAATTAAACCGAATTCATAGTTGGAAATTTTTTTTTTCGAAATTCATGTCAAAACTTTCCGAACCTATAACTATGTCAAAACTTTCCGAACCTATAACTTTGTCAAAACTGAACCGATTTTCAAAAGGAAAGGCGTTTTAGTCGTGGATCGATCTCAATAATTAAACCGAATTCATAGTTGAAATTTTTTTTTTTCGAAATTCATGTCAAAACTTTCCGAATCTATAAATATGTCAAAATTTTCAGAACCTATAACTTTGTCAAAACTGAACCGATTTTCAAAAGGAAAGGCGTTTTAGTCGTGGCTCGATCTCAATAATTAAACCGCATTCATAGTTGGAAATGTTTTTTTTTTCGAAATTCATGTTACAACTTTCCGAACCTGTAACTTTGTCAAAATTTTCCAAACCTATAACTATGTCAAAACTTTCCGAACCTATAACTTTGTCAAAACTGAACCGATTTTCAAAAGGAAAGGCGTTTTAGTCGTGGCTCGATCTCAATAATTAAACCGAATTCATAGTTGCAAATTTTTTTTTTTCGAAATTCATGTCAAAACTTTCCGAACCTATAACTTTGTCAAAACTTTCCGAACCTATAACTATGTCCAAACTTTCCGAACCTATAAATATGTCAAAGCTTTCAGAACCTATAACTTTGTCAAAACTGAACCGATTTTCAAAAGGAAAGGCGTTTTAGTCGTGGCTCGATCTCAATAATTAAACCGCATTCATAGTTGGAAATGTTTTTTTTTTTCGAAATTCATGTCAAAACTTTCCGAACCTATAACTTTGTAAATTTTTTCCGAATCTTTAACTGTGTTAAAACTTCCCGAACCTATAACTTTGTCAAAACTGAACCGATTTTCAAAAGGAAAGGCGTTTTAGTCGTGGCTCGATCTCAATAATTAAACCGCATTCATAGTTGCAAATGTTTTTTTTTTCGAAATTCATGTTAAAACTTTCCGAACCTATAACTTTGTCAAAACTTTCCGAACCTATAACTATGTCAAAACTTTCCGAACCTATAAGTTTGCCAAAACTGAACCGATTTTCAAAAAGGAAAGGCGTTTTAGTCGTGGCTCGATCTCAATAATTAAACCGCATTCATAGTTGAAAATGTTTTTTTTTTCGAAATTTATGTTACAACTTTCCGAACCTGTAACTTTGTCAAAATTTTCCGAACCTATAACTATGTCAAAACTTTCCGAACCTAAACCTTTGTCAAAACTGAACCGATTTTCAAAAGGAAAGGCGTTTTAGTCGTGGCTCGATCTCAATAATTAAACCGAATTTATAGTTGCAAATTTTTTTTTTCGAAATTCATGTCAAAACTTTCCGAACCTATAACTATGTCAAAACTTTCCGAACCTATAACTTTGTCAAAACTGAACCGATTTTCAAAAGGAAAGGCGTTTTAGTCTTGGCTCGATCTCAATAATTAAACCGCATTCATAGTTGGAAATGTTTTTTTTTCGAAATTCATGTTAAAACTTTCCGAACCTATAACTTTGTCAAAATTTTCCGAACCTATAAATATGTCAAAGCTTTCCGAACCTATAACTTTGTCAAAACTGAACCGATTTTCAAAAGGAAAGGCGTTTTAGTCGTGGCTCGATCTCAATAATTAAACCCCATTCATAGTTGGAAATGTTTTTTTTTTCGAAATTCATGTCAAAACTTTCCGAACCTATAACTTTGTCAATTTTTTCCGAACCTTTAACTGTGTCAAAACTTTCCGAACCTACAACTTTGTCAAAACTGAACCGATTTTCAAAAGGAAAGGCGTTTTAGTCGTAGCTCGATCTCAATAATTAAACCGCATTCATAGTTGGAAATGTTTTTTTTTTCGAAATTCATGTCAAAACTTTCCGAACCTATAAATATGTCAAAACTTTCCGAACCTATAACTTTGTCAAAACTGACCCGATTTTCAAAAGGAAAGGCGTTTTAGTCGTGGCATCGATCTCAATAATTAAACCGAATTCATAGTTGCAATTTTTTTTTTTTCGAAATTCATGTCAAAACTTTCCGAACCTATAAATATGTCAAAATTTTCAGAACCTATAACTTTGTCAAAACTGAACCGATTTTCAAAAGGAAAGGCGTTTTAGTCGTGGCTCGATCTCAATAATTAAACCGCATTCATAGTTGGAAATGTTTTTTTTTTCGAAATTCATGTTACAACTTTCCGAACCTGTAACTTTGTCAAAATTTTCCAAACCTATAACTATGTCAAAACTTTCCGAACCTATAACTTTGTCAAAACTGAACCGATATTCAAAAGGAAAGGCATTTTAGTCGAGGCTCGATCTCAATAATTAAACCGAATTCATAGTTGCAAATTTTTTTTTTTCGAAATTCATGTCAAAACTTTCCGAACCTATAACTTTGTCAAAACTTTCCGAACCTATAACTATGTCCAAACTTTCCGAACCTATAAATATGTCAAAGCTTTCAGAACCTATAACTTTGTCAAAACTGAACCGATTTTCAAAAGGAAAGGCGTTTTAGTCGTGGCTCGATCTCAATAATTAAACCGCATTCATAGTTGGAAATGATTTTTTTTTTCGAAATTCATGTCAAAACTTTCCGAACCTATAACTTTGTAAATTTTTTCCGAATCTTTAACTGTGTTAAAACTTCCCGAACCTATAACTTTGTCAAAACTGAACCGATTTTCAAAAGGAAAGGCGTTTTAGTCGTGGCTCGATCTCAATAATTAAACCGCATTCATAGTTGCAAATGTTTTTTTTTTCGAAATTCATGTTAAAACTTTCCGAACCTATAACTTTGTCAAAACTTTCCGAACCTATAACTATGTCAAAACTTTCCGAACCTATAAGTTTGCCAAAACTGAACCGATTTTCAAAAAGGAAAGGCGTTATAGTCGTGGCTCGATCTCAATAATTAAACCGCATTCATAGTTGAAAATGTTTTTTTTTTCGAAATGTATGTTACAACTTTCCGAACCTGTAACTTTGTCAAAATTTTCCGAACCTATAACTACGTCAAAACTTTCCGAACCTAAACCTTGGTCAAAACTGAACCGATTTTCAAAAGGAAAGGCGTTTTAGTCGTGGCTCGATCTCAATAATTAAACCGAATTTATAGTTGCAAATTTTTTTTTTTCGAAATTCATGTCAAAACTTTCCGAACCTATAACTATGTCAAAACTTTCCGAACCTATAACTTTGTCAAAACTGAACCGATTTTCAAAAGGAAAGGCGTTTTAGTGCTGGCTCGATCTCAATAATTAAACCGCATTCATAGTTGGAAATGTTTTTTTTTTCGAAATTCATGTTAAAACTTTCCGAACCTGTAACTTTGTCAAAACTTTCCAAACCTATAACTATGTCAAAACTTTCAGAACCTATAACTTTGTCAAAACTGAACCGATTTTAAAAAGGAAAGGCGTTTTAGTCGTGCATCGATCTCAATAATTAAACCCCATTCATAGTTGGAAATGTTTTTTTTTTCGAAATTCATGTCAAAACTTTCCGAACCTATAACTTTGTCAAAACTTTCCGAACCTATAACTATGTCAAAACTTTCCGAACCTATAAATATGTCAAAGCTTTCAGAACCTATAACTTTGTCAAAACTGAACCGATTTTCAAAAGGAAAGCCGTTTTAGTCGTACCTCGATCTCAATAATTAAACCCCATTCATAGTTGGAAATGTTTTTTTTTTCGAAATTCATGTCAAAACTTTCCGAACCTATAACTTTGTCAATTTTTTCCGAACCTTTAACTGTGTCAAAACTTTCCGAACCTACAACTTTGTCAAAACTGAACCGATTTTCAAAAGGAAAGGCGTTTTAGTCGTAGCTCGATCTCAATAATTAAACCGCACTCATAGTTGGAAATGTTTTTTTTTTCGAAATTCATGTCAAAACTTTCCGAACCTATAAATATGTCAAAACTTTCAGAACCTATAACTTTGTCAAAACTGACCCGATTTTCAAAAGGAAAGGCGTTTTAGTCGTGCATCGATCTCAATAATTAAACCGAATTCATAGTTGCAATTTTTTTTTTTCGAAATTCATGTCAAAACTTTCCGAACCTATAAATATGTCAAAATTTTCAGAACCTATAACTTTGTCAAAACTGAACCGATTTTCAAAAGGAAAGGCGTTTTAGTCGTGGCTCGATCTCAATAATTAAACCGCATTCATAGTTGGAAATGTTTTTTTTTTCGAAATTTATGTTAAAACTGTCCGAACCTACAACTTTGTCAAAACTTTCCGAACCTATAACTTTGTCAAAACTGAACCGATTTTCAAAAGGAAAGGCGTTTTAGTGTTGGCTCGATCTCAATAATTAAACCGCATTCATAGTTGGAAATGTTTTTTTTTTCGAAATTCATGTTAAAACTTTCCGAACGTATAACTTTGTCAAAACTTTCCGAACCTTTAACTATGTTAAAACTTTCCGAACCTATAACTTTGTCAAAACTGAACCGATTTTCAAAAGGAAAGGCGTTTTAGTCGTGGCTCGATCTCAATAATTAAACCGCATTCATAGTTGGAAATGTTTTTTTTTCGAAATTCATGTTAAAACTTTCCAAACCTGAAACTTTGTCAAAACTTTCCGAACCTATAACTATGTCAAAACTTTCCGAACCTATAACTTTGTCAAAACTGAACCGATTTTCAAAAGGAAAGGCGTTTTAGTCGTGGCTCGATCTCAATAATTAAACCGCATTCATAGTTGCAAATGTTTTTTTTTCGAAATTCATGTCTAAACTTTCCGAACCTATAAATATGTCAAAACTTTCAGAACCTATAACTTTGTCAAAACTGAACCGATTTTCAAAAGGAAAGGCGTTTTAGTCGTGGCTCGATCTCAATAATTAAACCGCATTCATAGTTGGAAATGTTTTTTTTTTCGAAATTCATGTTAAAACTTTCCGAACCTGTAACTTTTTCAAAATTTTCCGAACCTATAACTATGTCAAAACTTTCCGAACCTATAACTTTGTCAAAACTGAACCGATTTTCAAAAGGAAAGGCGTTTTAGTCGTGGCTCGATCTCAATAGTTAAACCGCATTCATAGTTAGAAATGTTTTTTTTTTTTCGAAATTCATGTCAAATCTTTCCGAACCTATAACTATGTCAAAACTTTCCGAACCTATAACTTTGTCAAAACTAAACCGATTTTCAAAAGGAAAAGGCGTTTTAGTTTTGACTCGATCTCAATAATTAAACCGCATTCATAGTTGGAAATGTTTTTTTTTCGAAATTTATGATAAAACTTTCCGAACCTATAAATATGTCAAAACTTTCCGAACCTATAACTTTGTCAAAACTGAACCGATTTTCAAAAGGAAATGCGTTTTAGTCGTGGCTCGATCTCAATAATTAAACCGCATTCATAGTTGGAAATGTTTTTTTTTTCGAAATTTATGTTAAAACTTTCCGAACCTATAACTTTGTCAAAACTTTCCGAACCTATAACTATGTCAAAACTTTCCGAACCTATAACTTTGTCAAAACTGAACCAATTTTCAAAAGGAAAGGCGTTTTAGTCGTGGCTCGATCTCAATAATTAAACCGCATTCATAGTTGGAAATGTTTTTTTTTCGAAATTTATGTTAAAACTTTCCGAACCTATAAATATGTCAAAACTTTCCGAACCTATAACTTTGTCAAAACTGAACCGATCTTCAAAAGGAAAGGCGTTTTAGTCGTGGCTCGATCTCAATAATTAAACCGAATTCATAGTTGGAAATGTTTTTTTTTTCGAAATTCATGTTAAAACTTTCCGAACCTATAACTTTGTCAAAACTTTCCGAACCTATAACTATGTCAAAACTTTCCGAACCTATAACTTTGTCAAAACTGAACCGATTTTCAAAAGGAAAGGCGTTTTAGTCGTGGCTCGATCACAATAATTAAACCGCATTCATAGTTGGAAATGTTTTTTTTTTCTAAATTCATGTCAAAACTTTCCGAACCTATAACTTTGTCAATTTTTTCCGAACCTTTAACTGTGTCAAAATTTTCCGAACCTACAACTTTGTCAAAACTGAACCGATTTTCAAAAGGAAAGGCGTTTTAGTCGTAGCTCGATCTCAATAATTAAACCGCATTCATAGTTGGAAATGTTTTTTTTTTCGAAATTCATGTTAAAACTTTCCGAACCTATAACTTTGTCAATTTTTTCCGAATCTTTAACTGTGTCAAAATTTTCCGAACCTATAACTTTGTCAAAACTGAACCGATTTTCAAAAGGAAAGGCGTTTTAGTCGTGGCTCGATCTCAATAATTAAACCGCATTCATAGTTGCAAATGTTTTTTTTTCGAAATTCATGTCAAAACTTTCCAAACCTATAACTATGTCAAAACTTTCCGAACCTATAACTTTGTCAAAACTGAACCGATTTTCAAAAGGAAAGGAGTTTTAGTCGTGGCTCTATCTCAATAATTAAACCGAATTCATAGTTGCAAATTTTGTTTTTTCGAAATTCATGTCAAAACTTTCCGAACCTATAACTATGTCAAAACTTTCCGAACCTATAACTTTGTCAAAACTGAACCGATTTTCAAAATGAAAGGCGTTTAAGTGTTGGCTCGATCTCAATAATTAAACCGCATTCATAGTTGGAAATGTTTTTTTTCGAAATTCATGTTAAAACTTTCCAAACCTGAAACTTTGTCAAAACTTTCCAAACCTATAACTATGTCAAAACTTTCCGAACCTATAACTTTGTCAAAACTGAACCGATTTTCAAAAGGAAAGGCGTTTTAGTCGTGGCTCGATCTCAATAATTAAACCGCATTCATAGTTGCAAATGTTTTTTTTTGAAATTCATGTCTAAACTTTCCGAACCTATAAATATGTTCAAAACTTTCAGAACCTATAACTTTGTCAAAACTGAACCGATTTTCAAAAGGAAAGGCGTTTTAGTCGTGGCTCGATCTCAATAATTAAACCGCATTCATAGTTGGAAATGTTTTTTTTCGAAATTTATGTTAAAACTGTTCGAACCTATAACTTTGTCAAAACTTTCCGAACCTATAACTATGTCAAAACTTTCCGAACCTAAAACTTTGTCAAAACTGAACCGATTTTCAAAAGGATATGCGATTTAGTGTTGGCTCGATCGCAATAATTAAACCGCATTCATAGTTGGAAATGTTTTTTTTTTTCGAAATTCATGTTAAAACTTTCCGAACCTTTAAATATGTCAAAATTATCAGAACCTATAACTATGTCAAAACTTTCCGAACCTATAACTTTGTCTAAACTGAACCGATTTTCAAAAGGAAAGGCGTTTTAGTCGTGGCTCGATCTCAATAATTAAACCGCATTCATAGTTGGAAATGTTTTTTTTTTCGAAATTCGTGTTACAACTTTCCGAACCTGTAACTTTGTCAAAAGTGAACCGATTTTCAAAAGGAAAGGCGTTTTAGTCGTGGCTCGATCTCAATAGTTAAACCGCATTCATAGTTAGAAATGTATTTTTTTTTTTCGAAATTCATGTCAAATCTTTCCGAACCTATAAATATGTCAAAACTTTCCGAACCTATAACTTTGTCAAAACTGAACCGATTTTCAAAGGAAAGGCGTTTTAGTCGTGGCTCGATCTCAATAATTAAAACGCATTCATAGTTGGAAATGGTTTTTTTTATCGAAATTCATGTTAAAACTTTCCGAACCTGTAACTATTTCAAAACTTTCCAAACCTATAAATATGTCAAAACTTTCCGAACCTATAACTTTGTCAAAACTGAACCGATTTTCAAAAGGAAATGCGTTTTAGTCGTGGCTCGATCTCAATAATTAAACCGCATTCATAGTTGGAATTTTTTTTTTATTTTTCGAAATTCATGTCAAAATTTTCCGAACCTATAAATATGTCAAAACTTTCCAAACCTATAACTATGTCAAAACTTTCCGAACCTATAAATTTTTCAAAACTGAACCGATTTTCAAAAGGAAAGGCGTTTTAGTCGTGGCTCGATCTCAATAATTAAACCGAATTCATGGTTGCAAATATTTTTTTTTTCGAAATTCATGTCAAAACTTTCCGAACCTGTAACTTTGTCAATTTTTTCCGAATCTTTAACTGTGTTAAAAGTTTCCGAACCTATAACTTTGTCAAAACTGAACCGATTTTCAAAAGGAAAGGCGTTTTAGTCGTGGCTCGATCTCAATAATTAAACCGAATTCATAGTTGCAAATTTTTTTTTTTCGAAATTCATGTCAAAACTTTCCGAACCTATAACTATGTCAAAACTTTCCGAACCTATAACTTTGTCAAAACTGAACCGATTTTCAAAAGGAAAGGCGTTTTAGTGTTGGCTCGATCTCAATAATTAAACCGCATTCATAGTTGGAAATGTTTTTTTTTTCGAAATTCATGTTAAAACTTTCCGAACCTGTAACTTTGTCAAAACTTTCCAAACCTATAACTATGTCAAAACTTTCAGAACCTATAACTTTGTCAAAACTGAACCGATTTTCGAAAGGAAAGGCGTTTTAGTCGTGGCTCGATCTCAATAATTAAACCGCATTCATAGTTGGCAATGTTTTTTTTTTCCAAATTCATGTCAAAACTTTCCGAACCTATAACTATGTCAAAACTTTCCGAACCTATAACTTTGTCAAAACTGAACCGATTTTCAAAAGGAAAGGCGTTTTAGTGTTGGCTCGATCTCAATAATTAAACCGCATTCATAGTTGGAAATGTTTTTTTTTCGAAATTCATGTTAAAACTTTCCGAACCTGTAACTTTGTCAAAACTTTCCAAACCTATAACTATGTCAAAACTTTCAGAACCTATAACTTTGTCAAAACTGAACCGATTTTCAAAAGGAAAGGCGTTTTAGTCGTGGCTCGATCTCAATAATTAAACCGAATTCATAGTTGCAAATTTTTTTTTTTCGAAATTCATGTCAAAACTTTCCGAACCTATAAATATGTCAAAATTTTCAGAACATATAACTTTGTCAAAACTGAACCGATTTTCAAAAGGAAAGGCGTTTTAGTCGTGGCTCGATCTCAATAATTAAACCGCATTCATAGTTGGAAATGTTTTTTTTTCGAAATTTATGTTAAAACTGTCCGAACCTATAACTTTGTCAAAACTTTCCGAACCTATAACTTTGTCAAAACTGAACCGATTTTCAAAAGGAAAGGCGTTTTAGTGTTGGCTCGATCTCAATAATTAAACCGCATTCATAGTTGGAAATGTTTTTTTTTTCGAAATTCATGTTAAAACTTTGTCAAAACTTTCCGAACCTATAACTATGTCAAAACTTTCCGAACCTATAACTTTGTCAAAACTGAACCGGTTTCAAAAGGAAAGGCGTTATAGTCGTGGCTCGATCTCAATAATTAAACCGCATTCATAGTTGGAAATGTTTTTTTTTTTCGGAATTCATGTTACAACTTTCCGAAACTATAAATATGTCAAAATTTTCAGAACCTATAACTTTGTCAAAACTGAACCGATTTTCAGAAGGAAAGGCGTTTTAGTCGTGGCTCGATCTCAATAATTAAACCGAATTCATAGTTGCAAATTTTTTTTTTCGAAATTCATGTTACAACTTTCCGAACCTGTAACTTTGTCAAAATTTTCCAAACCTATAACTATGTCAAAACTTCCGAACCTATAACTTTGTCAAAACTGAACCGATATTCTAAAGGAAAGGCATTTTAGTCGTGGCTCGATCTCAATAATTAAACCGAATTCATAGTTGGAAATTTTTTTTTTCGAAATTCATGTCAAAACTTTCCGAACCTATAACTTTGTCAAAACTTTCCGAACCTATAACTATGTCCAAACTTTCCGAACCTATAAATATGTCAAAGCTTTCCGAACCTATAACTTTGTCAAAACTGAACCGATTTTCAAAAGGAAAGGCGTTTTAGTCGTGGCTCGATCTCAATAATTAAACCGCATTCATAGTTGGAATGTTTTTTTTTTCGAAATTCATGTCAAAACTTTCCGAACCTATAACTTTGAAATGTTTTCCGAATCTTTAACTGTGTTAAAACTTCCCGAACCTATAACTTTGTCAAAACTGAACCGATTTTCAAAAGGAAAGGCGTTTTAGTCGTTGGCTCGATCTCAATAATTAAACCGCATTCATAGTTGCAAATGTTTTTTTTTCGAAATTCATGTTAAAACTTTCCGAACGTATAACTTTGTCAAAACTTTCCGAACCTTTAACTATGTCAAAACTTTCCGAACCTATAACTTTGTCAAAACTGAACCGATTTTCAAAAGGAAAGGCGTTATAGTCGTGGCTCGATCTCAATAATTAAACCGCATTCATAGTTGGAAATGTTTTTTTTTTCGAAATTCTTGTTACAACTTTCCGAACCTGTAACTTTGTCAAAATTTTCCGAACCTATAACTATGTCAAAACTTTCCGAACCTATAACTTTGTCAAAACTGAACCGATTTTCAAAAGGAAAGGCGTTTTAGTCGTGGCTCGATCTCAATAGTTAAACCGCATTCATAGTTAGCAAATTCGTTCATTCAACTTTTTCTTTCGAAACTTAACTATGTCAAAACTGAACCATTTTCAAAACGAACCATAATTACCCATCTAATGTCAAAGTCATGTTAAAACTTTCCGAACTTAACTTGTCAAACTTTCCAACCTATAACTTGTCAAAACTAAACCGATTTTCAAAAGGAAAAGGCGTTTTAGTTTTGACTCGATCTCAATAATTAAACCGCATTCATAGTTGGAAATGTTTTTTTTTCGAAATTTATGATAAAACTTTCCGAACCTATAAATATGTCAAAACTTTCCGAACCTATAACTTTTGTCAAAACTGAACCGATTTTCAAAAGGAAATGCGTTTTAGTCGTGGCTCGACCTCAATAATTAAACCGCATTCATAGTTGGAAATGTTTTTTTTTTGGAAATTTATGTTAAAACTTTCCGAACCTATAACTTTGTCAAAACTTTCCGAACCTATAACTATGTCAAAACTTTCAGAACCTATAACTTTGTCAAAACTGAACCGATCTTCAAAAGGAAAGGCGTTTTAGTCGTAGCTCGATCTCTAATAATTAAACCGAATTCATAGTTGGAAATGTTTTTTTTTTCGAAATTCATGTTAAAACTTTCCGAACCTATAACTTTGTCAAAACTTTCCAAACCTATAACTATGTCAAAACTTTCCGAACCTATAACTTTGTCAAAACTGAACCGATTTTCAAAAGGAAAGGCGTTTTAGTCGTGGCGCAATCTCAATAATTAAACCGAATTCATAGTTGCAAATTTTTTATTTTCGAAATTCATGTCAAAACTGTCCGAACCTATAACTATGTCAAAATTTTCAGAACCTGTAACTTTGTCAAAACTGAACCGATTTTCAAAAGGAAAGGCGTTTTAGTCGTGGCTCGATCTCAATAATTAAACCGAATTCATAGTTGCAAATTTTTTTTTTTCGAAATTCTGTCAACTTTCCGAACCTATAACACAAAACTTTCCACCTATAACTTGTCAAACTGAACCGTACTGAAGCATTTTATGGCTCGATCTCAATCAAAAGCATTCGTTCATGTCAAAACTTTCCGAACCTATAACTTTGTCAAAACTGTCGTATAACTATGTAAACTTTCAGAACCTATAACTTTGTCAAAACTGAACCGATTTTCAAAAGGAAAGGCGTTTTAGTCGTGGCTCGATCTCAATAATTAAACCGCATTCATAGTTGAGAATGTATTTTTTTTTCCAAATTCATGTCAAAACTTTCCGAACCTATAACTATGTCAAAACTTTCCGCACCTATAACTTTGTCAAAACTGAACCGATTTTCAAAAGGAAAGGCGTTTTAGCCGTGGCTCGATCTCAATAATTAAAACGCATTCATAGTTGGAAATTTTTTTTTTTCGAAATTCATGATAAAACTTTCCGAACCTGTAACTTTATCAAAACTTTCTAAACCTATAAATATGTCAAAACTTTCCGAACCTATAACTTTGTCAAAACTTTTCGAACCTATAACTATGTCAAAACTTTCCGAACCTATAACTTTGTCAAAAATGAACCGATTTTCAAAAGGAAAGGCGTTTTAGTCGTGGCTCGATCTCAATAATTAAACCGAATTCATAGTTGCAAATTTTTTTTTTCGAAATTCGTGTCAAAACTTTCCGAACCTATAACTATGTCAAAATTTTCAGAACCTATAACTTTGTCAAAACTGAACCGATTTCAAAAGGAAAGGCGTTTTAGTCGTGGCTCGATCTCAATAATTAAACCGAATTCATAGTTGGAAATTTTTTTTTTGTGAAATTCATGTTAAAACTTTCCGAACCTATAACTTTGTCAAAACTTTCCAAACCTATAACTATGTCTAAACTTTCAGAACCTATAACTTTGTCAAAACTGAACCGATTTTCAAAAGGAAAGGCGTTTTAGTCGTGCTCGATCTCAATAATTAAACCGCATTCATACTGGAAATTTGTGTACGAAATTCAAAAAACTTGAACCGAACTTTGTCAAAACTTTCCGAACCTATAACTTTGTCAATTTTTTCCGAATCTTTAACTTTGTCAAAATTTTCCTAACCTATAACTTTGTCAAAACTGAACCGATTTTCAAAAACGTTTAGTCGTGGCTCGATCTTAAACCGCATTCATAGTTGCAAATGTTTTTTTTTTGAAATTCATGTTAAAACTTTCCGAACCTATAACTTTGTCAAAACTTTCAACCTATAACTATGTAAAAACTTTCCGAACCTATAACTTTATCAAAACTGAACCGATTTTCAAAGGAAAGGCGTTTTAGTCGTGGCTCGATCTCAATAATTAAACCGCATTCATAGTTGAGAATGTATTTTTTTTTCCAAATTCATGTCAAAACTTTCCGAACCTATAACTATGTCAAAACTTTCCGAACCTATAACTTTGTCAAAACTGAACCGATTTTCAAAAGGAAAGGCGTTTTAGCCGTGGCTCGATCTCAATAATTAAAACGCATTCATAGTTCGAAATTTTTTTTTCGAAATTCATGATAAAACTTTCCGAACCTGTAACTTTATCAAAACTTTCAAACCTATAAATATGTCAAAACTTTCCGAACCTATAACTTTGTCAAAACTTTTCGAACCTATAACTATGTCAAAACTTTCCGAACCTATAACTTTGTCAAAAATGAACCGATTTTCAAAAGGAAAGGCGTTTTAGTCGTGGCTCGATCTCAATAATTAAACCGAATTCATAGCTGAGAATGTTTTTTTTTTTTCGAAATTCATGTCAAAACTTTCCGAACCTATAAAAATGTTCTTATTCTTTCAGAACATTCATGATAAAACTTTCCGAACCTGTAACTTTATCAAAACTTTCAAACCTATAAATATGTCGAAAGTTTCCGAACCTATAACTTTGTCAAAACTTTTCGAACCTATAACTATGTCAAAACTTTCCGAACCTATAACTTTGTCAAAAATGAACCGATTTTCAAAAGGAAAGGCGTTTTAGTCGTGGCTCGATCTCAATAATTAAACCGAATTCATAGTTGAGAATTTTTTTTTTTCGAAATTCATGTCAAAACTTTCCGAACCTATAAATATGTCAAAATCTTTGCAGAACCTATAACTTTGTCAAAACTGAACCGATTTTCAAAAGGAAAGGCGTTTTAGTCGTGGCTCGATCTCAATAATTAAACCGCATTCATAGTTGAAATGTTTTTTTTTTTAAATTCATGTCAAAACTTTCCGAACCTATAACTATGTCAAAACTTTCCGAACCTATAACTTTGTCAAAACTGAACCGATTTTCAAAAGGAAAGGCGTTTTAGCGTGGCGCAATCGCAATATTAACCGTTCTCGTGCTTTATCAAACTTTCCAAACCTATAACTATGTCAAAACTTTCAGAACCTATAACTTTGTCAAAACTGAACCGATTTTCAAAAGGAAAGGCGTTTTAGTCGTGGCTCGATCTCAATAATTAAACCGCATTCATAGTTGAGAATGTTTTTTTTTTCCAAATTCATGTCAAAACTTTCAGAACCTGTAACTTTGTCAAAACTTTCCGAACCTATAACTTTGTCAATTTTTTCCGAATCTTTAACTTTGTCAAAATTTTCCTAACCTATAACTTTGTCAAAACTGAACCGATTTTCAAAAGAAAAGGCGTTTTAGTCGTGGCTCGATCTCAATAATTAAACCGCATTCATAGTTGCAAATGTTTTTTTTTTGAAATTCAAGTTAAAACTTTCCGAACCTATAACTTTGTCAAAACTTTTCGAACCTATAACTATGTAAAAACTTTCCGAACCTATAACTTTATCAAAACTGAACCGATTTTCAAAAGGAAAGGCGTTTTAGTCGTGGCTCGATCTCAATAATTAAACCGCATTCATAGTTGAGAATGTATTTTTTTTTCCAAATTCATGTCAAAACTTTCCGAACCTATAACTATGTCAAAACTTTCCGCACCTATAACTTTGTCAAAACTGATCCGATTTTCAAAAGGAAAGGCGTTTTAGCCGTGGCTCGATCTCAATAATTAAAACGCATTCATAGTTGGAATTTTTTTTTTTCGAAATTCATGATAAAACTTTCCGAACCTGTAACTTTATCAAAACTTTCTAAACCTATAAATATGTCAAAACTTTCCGAACCTATAACTTTGTCAAAACTTTTCGAACCTATAACTATGTCAAAACTTTCCGAACCTATAACTTTGTCAAAAATGAACCGATTTTCAAAAGGAAAGGCGTTTTAGTCGTGGCTCGATCTCAATAATTAAACCAAATTCATAGCTGAGAATGTTTTTTTTTTTCGAAATTCATGTCAAAACTTTCCGAACCTATAAATATGTCAAAACTTTCAGAACCTATAACTTTGTCTAAACTTAACCGATTTTCAAAAGGAAAGGCGTTTTAGTCGTGGCTCGATCTCAATAATTAAACCGCATTCATAGTTGAGAATGTATTTTTTTTTCCAAATTCATGTCAAAACCGAACCTATAACTATGTCAAAACTTTCCGAACCTATAACTTTGTCAAAACTGAACCGATTTTCAAAAGGAAAGGCGTTTTAGTCGTGAGCTCGATCTCAATAATTAAACCGCATTCATAGTTGGAAATGTTTTTTTTTTTTCGAAATTCATGTTAAAACTTTCCGAACCTATAACTTTGTCAAAACTTTCCAAACTATAACTATGTCAAAACTTTCCGAACCTATAACTTTGTCAAAACTGAACCGATTTTCAAAAGGAAAGGCGTTTTAGTCGTGGCTCGATCTCAATAATTAAACCGCATTCATAGTTGCAAATGTTTTTTGTTTTTTAATTCATGTCAAAACTTTCCGAACCTATAAATATGTCAAAGCTTTCAGAACCTATAACTTTGTCAAAACTGAACCGATTTTCAAAAGGAAAGGCGTTTTAGTCGTGGCTCGATCTCAATAATTAAACCGAATTCATAGTTGGAAATGTTTTATTTTTTTCGAAATTCATGTTAAAACTTTCCGAACCTGTAACTTTGTCAAAACTTTCCGAACCTATAACTATGTCAAAACTTTCCGAACCTATAACTTTGTCAAAACTGAACCGATTTTCAAAAGGAAATGCGTTTTAGTCGTGGCTCGATCTCAATAATTAAACCGCATTCATAGTTGGAAATGTTTTTTTTTTCGAAATTTATGTTAAAACTTTCCGAACCTATAACTTTGTCAAAACTTTCCGAACCTATAACTATGTAAAAACTTTCCGAACCTATAACTTTGTCAAAACTGAACCAATTTTCAAAAGGAAAGGCGTTTTAGTTTTGACTCGATCTCAATAATTAAACCGCATTCATAGTTGGAAATGTTTTTTTTTTCGAAATTTATGATAAAACTTTCCGAACCTATAAATATGTCAAAACTTTCCGAACCTATAACTTTGTCAAAACTGAACCGATTTTCAAAAGGAAATGCGTTTTAGTCGTGGCTCAACCTCAATAATTAAACTGCATTCATAGTTGGAAATGTTTTTTTTTTCGAAATTTATGTTAAAACTTTCCGAACCTATAACTTTGTCAAAACTTTCCGAACCTATAACTATGTCAAAATTTTCAGAACCTATAACTTTGTCAAAACTGAACCGATTTTCAAAAGGAAAGGCGTTTTAGTCGTAGCTCGATCTCAATAATTAAACCGAATTCATAGTTGGAAATGTTTTTTTTTTTTCGAAATTCATGTTAAAACTTTCCGAACCTATAACTTTGTCAAAACTTTCCAAACCTATAACTATGTCAAAACTTTCCGAACCTATAACTTTGTCAAAACTGAACCGATTTTCAAAAGGAAAGGCGTTTTAGTCGTGGCTCAATCTCAATAATTAAACCGAATTCATAGTTGCAAATTTTTTTTTTTTCGAAATTCGTGTCAAAACTTTCCGAACCTATAACTATGTCAAAATTTTCAGAACCTATAACTTTGTCAAAACTGAACCGATTTCAAAAGGAAAGGCGTTTTAGTCGTGGCTCGATCTCAATAATTAAACCGAATTCATAGTTGGAAATGTTTTTTTTTTTCGAAATTCATGTTAAAACTTTCCGAACCTATAACTTTGTCAAAACTTTCCAAACCTATAACTATGTCTAAACTTTCAGAACCTATAACTTTGTCAAAACTGAACCGATTTTCAAAAGGAAAGGCGTTTTAGTCGTGGCTCGATCTCAATAATTAAACCGCATTCATAGTTGGAAATTTTTTTTTTTCGAAATTTGTGTTAAAACTTTCAGAACCTGTAACTTTGTCAAAACTTTCCGAACCTATAACTTTGTCAATTTTTTCCGAATCTTTAACTTTGTCAAAATTTTCCTAACCTATAACTTTGTCAAAACTGAACCGATTTTCAAAAGAAAAGGCGTTTTAGTCGTGGCTCGATCTCAATAATTAAACCGCATTCATAGTTGCAAATGTTTTTTTTTTGAAATTCATGTTAAAACTTTCCGAACCTATAACTTTGTCAAAACTTTCCGAACCTATAACTATGTCAAAACTTTCCGAACCTATAACTTTGTCAAAAATGAACCGATTTTCAAAAGGAAAGGCGTTTTAGTCGTGGCTCGATCTCAATAATTAAACCGAATTCATAGCTGAGAATGTTTTTTTTTTTCGAAATTCAAAACTTTCCGAACCTATAAATATGTCAAAACTTTCAGAACCTATAACTTTGTCAAAACTGAACCGATTTTCAAAAGGAAAGGCGTTTTAGTCGTGGCTCGATCTCAATAATTAAACCGCATTCATAGTTGAGAATGTATTTTTTTTTCCAAATTCATGTCAAAACTTTCCGAACCTATAACTATGTCAAAACTTTCCGAACCTATAACTTTGTCAAAACTGAACCGATTTTCAAAAGGAAAGGCGTTTTAGTCGTGGCTCGATCTCAATAATTAAACCGCATTCATAGTTGAAAATGTTTTTTTTTTTTAAATTCATGTCAAAACTTTCCGAACCTATAAATATGTAAAAACTTTCAGAACCTATAACTTTGTCAAAACTGAACCGATTTTCAAAAGGAAAGGCGTTATAGTCGTGGCTCGATCTCAATAATTAAACAGCATTCATAGTTGGAAATGTTTTTTTTTTCGAAATTCTTGTTACAACTTTCCGAACCTGTAACTTTGTCAAAATTTTCCGAACCTATAACTATGTCAAAACTTTCCGAACCTATAACTTTGTCAAAACTGAACCGATTTTCAAAAGGAAAGGCGTTTTAGTCGTGGCTCGATCTCAATAGTTAAACCGCATTCATAGTTAGAAATGTTATTTTTTTTTCGAAATTCATGTCAAAACTTTCCGAACCTATAACTATGTCAAAGCTTTCCGAACCTATAACTTTGTCAAAACTGAACCGATTTTCAAAAGGAAAAGGCGTTTTAGTCGTGGCTCGATCTCAATAATTAAACCGCATTCATAGTTGGAAATGTTTTTTTTTCGAAATTTATGATAAAACTTTCCGAACCTATAAATATGTCAAAACTTTCGAACCTACCCAACCTTACTTGTCAAAATTTCGAACCTATAACTTTGTCAAAACTGAACCGATTTTCAAAAGGAAAGGCGTTTTAGTCGTGGCTCGACCTCAATAATTAAACCGCATTCATAGTTGGAAATGTTTTTTTTTTGGAAATTCATGTTAAAACTTTCCGAACCTATAACTTTGTCAAAACTTTCCGAACCTATAACTATGTCAAAACTTTCAGAACCTCTAACTTTGTCAAAACTGAACCGATCTTCAAAAGGAAAGGCGTTTTAGTCGTAGCTCGATCTCAATAATTAAACCGAATTCATAGTTGGAAATGTTTTTTTTTTCGAAATTCATGTTAAAACTTTCCGAACCTATAACTTTGTCAAAACTTTCCAAACCTATAACTATGTCAAAACTTTCCGAACCTATAACTTTGTCAAAACTGAACCGATTTTCAAAAGGAAAGGCGTTTTAGTCGTGGCGCGATCTCAATAATTAAACCGCATTCATAGTTGCAAATGTTTTTATTTTCGAAATTCATGTCAAAACTGTCCGAACCTATAACTTGTCAATTTTCGAACCTTAATTGTCAAAACTTTCAGAACCTATAACTTTGTCAAAACTGAACCGATTTTCAAAAGGAAATGCGTTTTAGTCGTGGCTCGATCTCAATAATTAAACCGAATTCATAGTTGCAAATGTTTTTTTTTTTCGAAATTCATGTTAAAACTTTCCGAACCTATAACTTTGTCAATTTTTTCCGAACCTTTACCTGTGTCAAAACTTTCCGAACCTATAACTTTGTCAAAACTGAACCGATTTTCAAAAGGAAAGGCGTTTTAGTCGTGGCTCGATCTCAATAATTAAACCGCATTCATAGTTGGAAATGTTTTTTTTTTCGAAATTCATGTCAAAACTTTCCGAACCTATAAATATGTCAAAACTTTCAGAACCTATAACTTTGTCAAAACTGAACCGATTTTCAAAAGGAAAAGCGTTTTAGTCGTGGCTCGATCTCAATAATTAAACCGCATTCATAGTTGGAAATGTTTTTTTTTTTCGAAATTTATGTTAAAACTTTCCGAACCTATAACTATGTCAAAACTTTCCGAACCTATAACTTTGTCAAAAATGAACCGATTTTCAAAAGGAAAGGCGTTTTAGTCGTGGCTCGATCTCAATAATTAAACCGAATTCATAGCTGAGAATGTTTTTTTTTTTCGAAATTCATGTCAAAACTTTCCGAACCTATAAATATGTCAAAACTTTCAGAACCTATAACTTTGTCAAAACTGAACCGATTTTCAAAAGGAAAGGCGTTTTAGTCGTGGCTCGATCTCAATAATTAAACCGCATTCATAGTTGAGAATGTATTTTTTTTTCGAAGTTCATATCAAAACTTTCCGAACCTATAACTATGTAAAAATTTTTCCGAACCTATAACTTTGTTAAAACTGAACCGATTTTCAAAAGGAAATGCGTTTTATCTGTGGCTCGATCTCAATAATTAAACCGCATTCATAGTTGGAAATGTTTTTTTTTTCGAAATTCATGTTAAAACTTTCCGAACCTATAACTTTGTCCAAACTTTCTGAACCTATAACTATGTCAAAACTTTCCGAACCTATAACTTTGTCAAAACTGAACCGATTTTCAAAAGGAAAGGCGTTTTAGTCGTGGCTCGATCTCAATAATTAAACCGCATTCATAGTTGCAAATGTTTTTTTTTTTTAATTCATGTCAAAACTTTCCGAACCTATAAATATGTCAAAACTTTCAGAACCTATAACTTTGTCAAAACTGAACCGATTTTCAAAAGGAAATGCGTTTTAGCCGTGGCTCGATCTCAATAATTAAACCGAATTCATAGTTGCAAATGTTTTTTTTTTTCGAAATTCATGTTAAAACTTTCCGAACCTATAACTTTGTCAATTTTTTCCGAACCTTTACCTGTGTCAAAACTTTCCGAACCTATAACTTTGTCAAAACTGAACCGATTTTCAAAAGGAAAGGCGTTTTAGTCGTGGCTCGATCTCAATACTTAAACCGCATTCATAGTTGAGAATGTATTTTTTTTTTCGAAATTCATGTCAAAACTTTCCGAACCTATAAATATGTCAAAACTTTTAGAACCTATAACTTTTTAGTCGTGGCTCGATCTCAATACTTAAACCGCATTCATAGTTGAGAATGTATTTTTTTTTCGAAATTCATGTCAAAACTTTCCGAACCTATAAATATGTCAAAACTTTACGAACCTGTAACTTTATCAAAACTTTCCAAACCTATAAATATGTCAAAACTTTCCGAACCTATAACTTTGTCAAAACTGAACCGATTTTCAAAAGGAAAGGCGTTTTAGTCGTGGCTCGATCTCAATAATTAAACCGCATTCATAGTTGCAAATGTTTTTTTTTTTCGAAATTCTTGTCAAAACTTTCCGAACCTATAAATATGTCAAAACTTTCAGAACCTATAACTTTGTCAAAACTGAACCGATTTTCAAAAGGAAAGGCGTTTCAGTCGTGGCTCGATCTCAATAATTAAACCGCATTCATAGTTGCAAATGTTTTTTTTTTCGAAATTCATGTTAAAACTTTCCGAACCTATAACTTTGTCAATTTTTTCCGAACCTTTAACTGTGTCAAAACTTTCCGAACCTATAACTTTGTCAAAACTGAACCGATTTTCAAAAGGAAAGGCGTTTTAGTCGTGGCTCGATCTCAATAATTAAACCGCATTCATAGTTGAGAATGTATTTTTTTTTTCCAAATTCATGTCAAAACTTTCCGAACCTATAAATATGTCAAAACTTTCAGAACCTATAACTTTATCAAAACTGAACCCATTTTCAAAAGGAAAGGCGTTTTAGTCGTGGCTCGATCTCAATAATTAAACCGCATTCATAGTTGGAAATGTTCTTTTTTTTCGAAATTCATATTACAACGTTCCGAACCTGTAACTTTGTCAAAATTTTCCGAACCTATAACTATGTCAAAACTTTCCGAACCTATAACTTTGTCAAAACTGAACCGATTTTCAAAAGGAAAAGCGTTTTTGTCGTGGCTCGATCTCAATAATTAAACCGCATTCATAGTTGGAAATGTTTTTTTTTTCGAAATTCATGTCAAAACTTTCCGAACCTATAAATATGTCAAAACTTTCAGAACCTATAACTTTGTCAAAACTGAACCGATTTTGAAAAGGAAAGGCGTTTTAGTCGTGGCTCGATCTCAATAATTAAACCGCATTCTAGGTTGCAAATGGTTTTTTTTTTCGAAATTCATGTTAAAACTTTCCGAACCTATAACTTTGTCAAAACTTTCAGAAC
>JAWNNV010001014.1:0-88936 GCA_035044485.1 Scaptomyza reducta
CACACATGTGTAGAATATATCTTTTGAGCTTCCGTTCTCAATATTTACGCTTCGGTTCGGCTGTAGAACTTTATTATTAGAAAAGTTTTAATGTATCTGGCAAGAGGCTCGAAAAATGAAAACCAGAACAACAACAAAACAACCTAAGCATTTAACACTGTGTGTGTATGTGTTTGAGTACGAGCATACATATATATATATATGCACACATACATATTTAAAATGGTAAATCAGAGTTGGACCTTGGTTTGTGGCCGAATTAACTATTGACTTAGGCCAAAATACTCCAAGTCTAGCGAATAAATATAAACTTTACAAGACGAGGTTAACAGGGCGTATGCTGCATTTAAATAACTTAGCTTATGTCTTTACCCAAATAAGTAAGCCAAAATGAATCTAATTTAACATAAATTTAAACTTTGCTTTACTATTAAGGTGCTCCGAAGTTTATCTTAGTTTGATGACCCAGTTTAAATTATATAAACCTGACAGTGATATACAAATCTTATTCAGCCAAATCCTTTTGGTTTGATTTAAGATCTCTACAGAGATTTGAATAAATTCTTTCCATTACAGTTGTTGACAACAACAACCGCCAACAGCAAAAGAGAGACATTGAAAGCTTGAAAAAATCAAGGGCAGTCGAAAATGTTTATTCAAAGCAGGTGAACAACAACACCAAATCAAAATGGAATATATCTAAAAATTTACATATTACAAATTACTCAAGAGCTTTAGTCTTTAGTCTTTAGTCTTTAGTCTTAGTAGTCTCAACCAAGTTTCTTCGTCTCCGCTGTTGCTATTGCTCCCTCCGCTGTTGCAGAAGCTTTCTGCAATCGTTGCTGTCGTGCCTTACGTGAGTACGTTTTATAATAGAAGTCACAGAACATGGCAAACATAAAGACGTTTTGTATGCATCCAACAAATGCAATCAGCGGGGGAAACTTGCAAGGATTGCGAAAGATCACAAGCAGGAAATGGCATGAAAGATATCCAAACTGAAGCAACTGCAACTGGGTAATGTGTCTCTTCCACCAGAGCACCTGCTTCAAGGCACCCAATGAAGTGGCAAAGTAATAAGCATACATCACAGCATGCACCAGGACATTTATCAGACCCAGCATGGTGCAATGTGAGCCAGCAAGGAAAGTCATAAAGACGGTGACACCAAAGACCATGCCAGCATGATGATAGACATGCAAAAAGCTAATCTGTGAGTTCTTCTTGCGCAACACGATAAAGACCTGCAAACAGAGTGCGATTAACTACTGTTACGACCCGTTGTTTCCAATTTCACATACCGTATCGAGTAGATCCAGATATTTGAGCAAACAGTATCCAAAACTGGCATACACCAAGTTCATCATTTCTGGCGTGGTATTGTCATGTTCCACGGGTTGACAGGTCAAACTGTAACCCTTGTGAAACACCGTATATCTCAGTGCGTAGACTAGGACTATTAAATTTGCCACCACTTGTATAACATTGTACAGCTGCATCACAAACTTAAGCTCATAGGGTCGCCGTTTCTCCATCCATTTGGGACCGAAATGTAATACAAATGCCAAGTAGACAATGATTACAGTTGCCGCACTCCACATATTGCTAGTTAGTGGTAAATGTGCAACTCTTGGATCTCTGTGCTGATCGTAAAGATCTTGCACCAGTTTATATATATAGAAAACAACATTTGGCGCCATTGCAACTGCCACAGGACACTCTTCATTCAAGTTAAAACTGCACTAAGTATAATCAATCCGATTCGCACAGCTCGAAAGTCGGTATTCTTCTGAACGGAACAAGTCTTACACAACCCACATGCTCAGCTGTATGAGTCGATGGTTGATTGAGTGCGGGATGTTAATGACTGCTAAATGAGAATCAATACGCACACCCAATTGACTTATGCAAAATACATGAGATATATATGTGTCTGGGGTTGACCACAGCAATAACAAAGAATGACGACACACCATGTACATAGTATACTCCTGCTATATGTACATATTATCGATTAATCCAACAACAAGCTATCATTATAACTTATAGGTTAATCGGCCTGGCTCTCAAAAACAATTTGCTTGAATGCTTATTAAAATTTCAGTGAATACATTATGGGAAATAGAAAGGGTTAGTTGTAATGTATTTTGCTATGACCAATTATTTTTTCTGTTTTTGACCAAGCAATTATAACTATAGAGGAAATCGAGCCGACTCAAACTCTTTGCCTTTTTTTGTTTTTTTTTTTCATTATGACAAACAATTTTATGCGGTCGATTAAATCCATAACTATAATCCTTAATGACATGTGTGACAATGTTGATGTGTGAAGAATATATAGTTTCGTGTGTGTGGGTGTGTATGTGTATGTGATGAAGTGCGTGGTAGTATAATTAGTTATTAATATCGAGAGAGGTGTACTCTTAATAGTGTCATTAATTAATCATCATCCGGGCTTATGATGGGAATTTAAGAGCTGGCTTATGGGAAATAAAATATGTTGATTATATAGTATAAGGTTATTAAAGTTTATATATAATTTGATTCATTGAAAAAACTTTTCAAGAAACAAAACTATCTATCATTGTATAGTATTTTTTTTTTTAATGATTTAACTCTCACTTTTAAGTTTACTGTATGTTATTGCACGCATCAAAAGACAATCAATCGAATCCGAAGCTTGTGACATGATCCATTTAATGAAGACGGACCCAACGAAGGGGCAACGACTTTGTCTGTTGGCGGAGGGAGCAAGGCTTAATGTACTGTGTATGTGTGTGTAATTGCATTGACCTTGTTGCCTGTTGGCTTTAGCTCTTGCGGACATTAAGACAGCAGCACCTTCTTGTTGGCAAAAGACCATCATTTGCATTTTGTGCGCGGTTGCTGCTGCTGCTGCTGCGGAATATATGACAATAAACAGGGACTGCAGCACATTTGCACAAATAAGCCATAACCGCTCCAGTTGAATCGCCTCGACACGATTCGGCTCGCGACTCGGTTCGGTTTACGGCCATTTTCCATGTTGCATGAACGTTGAAGTCATCGGTGAAGTGCCGTTGGTAGTGTAATAACCATAATGCGAACGTTTACGGCCACAGCAAACAACAAAAATAATAATGGTAATCATTTTGCCGTTCACCGGAAGTATGCAAATATACGAGATGGCCACGATTACGATGGCTACGATGGCAATGGCGATGGCGATGGCAATGACGATGTCGATTCACAGTGTCGGAGGCCCTGAACTAAACGTCCAAGGATATGGTCAGGTGTTTGGGTTGGGTCTGGGTCTGGGTCTCTTTGGCTTTTGTTTGTGTTCGGTTGGGTCAACGTCTAGGTTTGCAGACTTGAGTTTCAGCGAAAATAAAGTTTTTTCCTCTCGGCAAATGATGCGTTAATGAACGTGATACTTACATACATATAAAGAGAGTAAACAGCGGGCGGAAAGTAAATATATGTATGTGTATTTGTGTCTCTCTGACTGTCTGTTTGTTAACGCTGCCTGAGTAAATGTATATAATAATCTTTCTTTGGTCCGGAAATGAACGGAAATTCAACAGGAAACTTTTGTGACGTGCCCGCAAACACTTCGGTTGAATAATACCATTTTGTGTGTGTGTGTGTGGGTGTATAAAATATATAAAACTAATTTACTATATGCTTTTTTTTGATTCACACTTTTCTAGACAGTTTTTTCTTTAAAACTATTGAAAAAGTTTTCAGTGTGAAACTTTAATTTTATTTTTTCTGCAATCGATTGTGGGGAAAAATGAAATTCCATAATATACTCTTTCTCTCTCTTTCACGCTCTTAAAAATAAATCGCTTTTGACTGGGAACGTGCATGGATAGTGCTTGTTTCTCCCCCGCCTATCGCGCGTTGCTGGCAACAGTTGCCTTATATTTAACAGCTGCTGGTTCGGCAATCAGTGAAGAGCTGTTAAACGTTATGCAATGGTGTCCTTTCCGAAATGCACGTAAACTGAACAACTATAGAGTGGGTAATTATCGCCCTAGCAAGTGACCATGATAATGACTTCATATCCAGTTGAGTTGGGGTTGAGGGATAAAAGAAGTTAAGTGGCTTTTAATTGTTAAGATTATTACTGTGATTTTCAGCACATTCGCAATGCATATTTTATGGCGCATAGCATATATTTAAATTATTATTATGGGTTCGAGATTACACAACGTCGCACGTGGTACATTATCAAATAGGGGGAAAACACCCTTAATCTTCAAAAGCTGCTTGTACAAAAGTCAAAATATATAATCCAGGCAGCCCGCCCATTGCCAGTAAAAACAAAACTCAACTTGACATGTTAAAGTCGCCAGACGTTAATAATACGATTAGAGAACGCTGTGAGCTCCACCCACAGTTGCCGACACTCCTCAAAAATGCTCCTTCGGGGGACACCCTCTCAAGGCAGCTTAGACACTGTCAACCATTCAGTCAGGCAAGAAAATATGAAAATTGCCTTTAATTGGCAACATTTTTAGAATTATAACGAGCTTATATGGATTTGAGCACGCGAAAAAAGGCAGTTTGAATGTTTTCTGTTATTTTGATGTTTTTTGATAAGGCGTTTTTATTTGTTTATTCAAGCAATTATAAAATTGCGCACATAAAAAAGTTTATGAATGCATTTTATACTCTACTATGGGCCTAGATGTACTCAATCTAATCAACATGTTTCCTTAGAGCAAAATATTAATTTATTTAAAGCACTTTATAAACTTTGTACTTTTTCTTTACCTGCTATTCAATAAATTTTGCATCGAAACATTTGCTTCTTTGCTTTGATGACACAGCTATTAATAATCTCAATATGCATTGAATATTTGTCTCTAGAGCTATATTTTGTATTCACAGCACATTCAAGCTACTAGAAACTTCTGTCGCTGTCTATGTAAGCCCCCTGGAGTAAAGATATATTTTTCATTTTCATTTCCATTAGCATTTTGTATTGTGCTTGGTTTCTGATTTCGCTGTTGCTTTGCTCTAAGGAATCGTTTTGTGCATAGCAAAACTGAAAGTGAGAAATACGAACACAAAAACCATTCATAGTCAAACTAAATGGGTCTTCTCTAGCGTTATCTGTTAACGTTTGGAAGTCGAGAAATTCACTTTCAGTATGGAATGACAGCCATATGGTCTGCAAAAGCATAGTGAAACAACAGACGGCAGCAGTCGACCGCAATAGTAATAGACGCGATTTCGCAAAAATATGACAAACAATCAAAACGTATTCGGCAAAAAACCGCAACACGGCCAACAAAACATGCCAGCTGAGCCCGAGATTTGTTACCCAGCAGCAGCAGCCTAGAGAGAGGGTGTGGGATTGTTCGGTGTTTTTGTAGTTAATGGCGATGAGGCGCGGTCGTGGCGTGAAGTAGGAAAAATAGCTTGGCCAGGGAGGAGAAGGAGTCAGAGGGAAAGCAAGCACAGAGGACTGATGAAAATTTATTGCTGCCAACATACCCAAAGGGATTCGCAAATATAATACTACAACCACAGCGGGGCGTATACCAACAAATACAACAACAACAACAGTTGTCGGACGGCTGAGCGGATGGGGAAAAAAAGGCGTCAGTGTTAGCAGAGACTGGGGCAGCAACTGAAGCAGTGGCTGAGGCATCGACTGCATACAAACACGTACAACATGTCATGCAGTTTGCCAGCCACATGCTGTTGCCTGTCTCTGGTTGTGGAATATCTGGCTCTCGCTGCTATGCTAACATGTATGTGGAATTTTCTGTGTATGTGTACGTATGTGTGTGCATGTGGATGGGCGTGTGCGTATGTATATGCGAACAAAACTAAACCTATGAAAAATTTCGCACAAAAGCAAAAGCAAAACATGCTGTACACCATACTATATAAAATGCGATTTTTCGCCGCCGAAGAAATCTGTAAAAAATCTGTTTGAAAAATATGTGTGTGTGTGTGTGTGTGTGTATGTGGGCATGTATGACAGCTAGAACATGGTATAGAACATCACCCTTCGAGGCAAACTACAACAACTATTATATATACGTTGTATGTATATATTGCACAGCTTAACCAAGCTGCAGGCACGCACTCTTAATGTTTTGTTATGAAAATTTAAGTGAAATCACTAAAAATGCCAAACAAAACTGCTGGATATGCAGATATTCAAGAACAACTATAGCAAATAAAATGGTCATGGGGGGGGGGGGGGGATAGTAGGGGGTAGCGCTCTAAATGTATTTGTTGTTGGCAAACACACACCAAAACGACGAAGGGGAAAAAAGGCTGTGGAAAACATTTGTTGGGTGGCTACGTGTGCACTTTTTTCTTGTGTGTTATTCCACACTATTATTTATAATACTGGCTCTACATAATACTCTTTCTTTTGCACATTTACTGTTATAAAGAATCGTTGTCAGTTTACAAAAATGTTGCCATAAGCTAATACGCATCTTTCAAGTACTTACAGGCGAGTGGTTTGCTGCAACTCTGAAACACGTGCAACAGCTTCAGATTCATGGAACAAGCAACAGTGCACTTAGAAATACTAAGGCAAATACTAATATTTTTTTTTTATATTTTTTTTTATTTTTCGTTTTTTTTGTAGTGCAAACAAAGTATACATTGTTACTTAGACGGAAGTCACTTATTTTTGTTGAGTCTAGCCAGCTTTTGTGTGTGCATATCGTTGACAGAACATGACTGGCATAATGGGTCAAACAAAGCGCTATAGATATAGACTTCAGTTGCAGTCATTTGAGAACAGCTTGGTTATCCCAACGTGACTATAAAAACGGGTTCTTCAGCTAATAGCTTCGACTACTCAATAAACATTTGTCATGGGGCAAAAACGTTGGTTCACCCCAGGCGATGCAATAATAATGTACTTCGTCCTTTGGCCTGATTGTTACCCATAGTTGTCGATGTCAATAGCTAGGTTTTTATTGGTTTTTGCTCTACATTTGACTACAACAGCTAAAACAAAAGAGTGCAACCCAAACAAAAACAGCTAGTGCTGAAATTTATGATCAATGACAAAAGCACATTTCCACCTGTGATATACATTTACTGCTCCGGCTCCTGCTTCTGCTCCTGCTGTGTGTCTCTTACACTGACTCCGACTCTGTCGCTGTTGTTATTTGTTTTTGTTTTGTACTCTTGGTTTTTTTTTTATCGCACAGTACACGCCTTTTCAATGCCATTGTTACACACGCGCACACACAGACCCCGCCTCTCCGGATCGAAAAAAAGAAACATTGGCAATTCCACGGTGCGACACGCATCGATGGTCCTTTTTATGCGCTTCGCAGTTTTCACATGTTTTTGGTTTTTTTTTTTTTTTTTTTTTGCTCACCTTGGATTTTTGCGATAATGGAGACAAATGTTGGGCTCTTAAATTTATCGATTGATTTTTGGTGCGGGTTTTTCTGCCACAAAATATGGCCATGGCATGTGGAAATTTGTTTTCATACTGGTAGAAAGAGAACAACCCAGTTAGCTAGCCTCCGCCCAGATTTAAGTGCCTTTAACTGGTCGTCCCGTGAAACATTGAGAGGCGGACTGAGTGAGCGGCACCTGAACTTTCAATTTATTTCTTGTTTTTCATTGCCCTAATAGAAGAAAAGCAAAGTCTTCGTCTCCGTCTCCGTCGTCATCGGCATCGTCGTCGCCTTATGGCAAACTCGGAATGAATTGCGCTACGGCCCAAGATAAACTGGCGCCCAAGATAAGCCAACTATTTGTGCAATGCATAGCCCCCTCATTTACCTCTTGGTCTCCTCGGAGAGTTTTGGTATTCGCCTGGTCTGCCCTGCACAAAGTTTCAAATTGAAAGTTCATCGCATTTTGGCAGCTGTGCCAAGCACAAAAGGACGAGAAATCTCTGCCCTCTCTGTTCCCAGCTGGCAGGCAAATTTGTTAGGCATTTGTCAGTGTCCATCTCTCTTTCTATCTGCTTTAATTTCTTAAACAGTTTCTTTAAGGTGCGCTAAAGATAACGGATAACTATCAGTTAAATTTGTGCTCCAACTCCAGTATAGCCTGTGCAAAGGTGAAGCTTTTTTTAATTTATAATGTTCAACGATTAGGTCTCAACATTTAAACACTGACGCGAAACGTGACCAACAAAGCTCGCGGCTGGATTTAAGCAACGCTGCATTGCCATTTTAATTGGGATTGAATAAGAGTTGCCCTTTGTGTGAGTTTTAGTGTTAGTGTGTGTATGTGTGCTTGAGCGTTTTTACTATATATATTTTATATAAAAAACATAAATGCAACTTACGTTGATTGCTATGCTAAATAAAACAAGTAGTAGTAACAATGTAACTGACGAAAGAGTTTAACTAAAAGATACTCAGTATAAGTAGAAATTAATTGAAATCATATCGTTTCATAACAGATTATAGCATCAGATCACATCTTATCAATCAGATCATATTATATCATATTATAACATCAGTATATCATATTATATCATATCGTTTCATAACAGATTATATATTATCATATCATATACTTTTATATCATATCAGATCATATTATACCATATCATATCTTATCATTTCATATACTTACAGATTATATCATATCTACATTATCATCTTATCTCACATCATTTTATATCATATCATAACAAGTTCTTTAAACTGTATACACTTTACGTTTTCTAATAGTTACAGGGTATACAGTGAATGCGCTGTAGTTACAAATATGAGAGAAATACGCATACACGTAAAATGCATAAGCTCTAAAGCAGCATCGTTAGCGCCCCTTCCTTTTGCCCCTTCTTATACAATCACGTCATAAAATGCCTGCAGGCTCGTGCTTTTTACTCTACCCTTGCTGTTCATTGTTCAACGGTCTACCTACATACATATACACTACTCTGCCTCTATATATATATATATATAGTATATGTATATAATAAATTGTGACTAGAACTTGGTCTGCGTGGTATAGGGTGCCGGCAACAAGCGAATCACTTACCTCGGTTTGAAATGGCGGCATCGGCATACAAGTTGCCGTGTAGCAGGCACCCAAGGCTAATTACAATCAAAATGGGGCAATTCATTTTCAGTGCCCCACGGTTACGGCAAGTGGCAGCAGCAGCATCGGCAGCTTTTTCGCGATGTATACTACGTGAAATGATTTTCATTGTTTTGCGTTGTAGTACGCCAGTGCACACAGTATATATTGTACAGTACACGGTACGTATACGCACTCGTTCTCTCTTTGTTATTCAATTAGTCGCGGCGTTAGATGCGTGTCCTCCGTACTGATATGCTGTGTGTATTGTATGTTTTTTTCCCCTTAAGTGTTCATTTGTTAAACGCTTTCATACTTTGCATCAAGTTTTTGGAGCTTTGACTTTTTTTGCTGTTCCTTTGTCCAATTTAAATAGATTGTTCTTTAGTTTCCAAATCTTTTTGATTTGTTATCTCAACACATGAATTAACTGCCCAAAGCGTTTTTCGTCGTTTGGCATACGTTTGTTTTTGTCGTTGACAACTTGCTTTGTATCTTAAGCTTACGTTGAATTGTGACAGCTTCGTTTATTATGGCCGAATCTAAAAATTTAAGAAAGCAGAAAGGGAAAAATAAATTAGTTGTCATTTATTTCATATGAGTTTGAAGAAGAATTAGGTATGTAAAATAATTTTCAATCGTTTAAGTTTATAAATTGTTTTCTTTTTTGATTCTTACAATTATTTTCATTATGTTTTCCGTAATTATTATACCCTGAACCCATTGAAAATGGGTAAAAAGGGTATAATGGTTTTGTGCAAAAGTATGTAACAGGCAGAAGGAAGCATCTCCGACCCCATAAAGTATATATATTCTTGATCAGCATCAACAGCCGAGTCGATATAGCCATGTCCGTCTGTCCGTCCGTCCGTCCGTATGTATGTATGATTGCGTCGATCTCCGAGACTATAAGAGCTAGAGACTCCAGATTTGGTACATAATCTCGCCTAATCCCTAGGCAGTACAATTTTGTTTTAAATTTTCGATAACTCTTCCCGTTTCCGATATACACATGTGATCGATAACAACAAAATCTTGAATTTGGAAAACTTTTTGATGCAGTTTCAAAGATTAGACTAAATAATGACAATCTGTTTAATTTTATTGAAATCAGTTGAGAAACACTAGAGATATGGAGTATTGAAGTTAAGAATGTATGCACTATACGCGTATACACACATATTTGCAAGCACTGACTGTATGCGTAAAGTATATGGTTCAGGGTATAGTCTAGTCGGGATTTCTCGACTAGAGCCTTCTCACTTGTTTTTAAACAAGTTACTGAGTTTAAATTAAATTCTACATTATACAAATATTTTTAAAGTACTTCTACTTTCTATTGCATGGGGTTGAATATTTATATCTAGAACTTGAAAATATTATTTTATTTTCGTCACTTTCAGAATATGCCATTTAAAAACTTACTCATTCGAAACTCTGTCGGGGGTAAGTTCAATTATTAACTTCCCAAAATTCGTAGGCATAACTGTATTGACACTGAAACTTATGCCACAAATTGCGCATTTGTGAAGTTAAATAATTCATTGTGTGTTTTGTTTTTAATAGTTTCCTATATATATGTAAAATATAATGGTAAATCAGTGAGGAAGAGAAACAAAATGAGGACCAATGTAAAAAAAACTGTAACTTTAAAGTTCATAGGCAAATAACTAGTAGCTCTCAAGGACACAGTCTCTCTCACACACACACGCATATATATATATATACACTTGGCGCATGCCATGGCACGAGTCTATATTCTGAACGCTGCTTGCTGTCATATTTAAAGTCAAAGTTTTACATAATTTAATGAGTTTGCCTTGCGTAATGGGCAGACAGATATACACAGGGATGGAGAAGAGTAAGAAGAGAGTGAGAGAGGAACGAAGCAGCAGCGAGGACAAAGCTGGTCAGTATATGTATGTGTGTGTGTGTGTTTGTGTATGCATGTGAGTGCCCCTTGGCTGCGGGTAAGCCGTAGAAAAATAAGCAAACAGAAAAGTTCAAATTATTTCATTATCACTTCTGTGCAGGGCAAAAACACCAAGTCACAAAACACGGACAAAAAAAAAATAGAAGAATAACAAGAAGAAAGTGTGCTTTAAAGCTATAAAAACGGGGATTTTCTCCATAAAGTGTGAAGAGGCAGTGTCCTGCCTTTGCAGCCATTCTGGCCGGAGGCGAGCCGCGACTCGCTCATGAAAAATAAAGTTATAAATTTAGATTAACCCATGGTAGCCGATACTACTTCCGTGTGCGGCCTAGCAAACCATCAAGCAAGCTGTCGAAAGGAGGCGGTGCACTTTTTATACTTCCCCTCCTTCCATGTATACCCATTCCCTTCCGCGACCCTTCATCATTATTTCATCCGGTGCCATGCCGCTCTCCAAACCCATTAAAGTCACTGTGCTTGTGACTTTGCTGCTTTTGTGGTTGTTCCTGTTTTTGCTGTATGCGTGTTTTGAGAGGATATAATTATCTATCGTATTCATTATTGCCACAGACGGGCAACCAAACACAGTAGCTACCCAGCTACAACACAGCCTTGGGTTGGGTTTCGTTTTATCATCTAGTATACGTAGCGTTGTGCGCTTACTTCGCCGCATGTCCTTAAGGAGCAATAAAATATTTGTATCTATTTTGTACGCTATATAACACGGGCGACTTGAGGGGTCCGCTTCGGGTCCTAGCTGTAGCTGTAGGTGCCTGCCACTGCTGCTGGTCATGTAATTACTCAAAATGATGCTGCCAAGTCGTGACTTACACTTAAAGAAAGCAAAGCGATTTTCTTTATATATTTTTGAAGTAAAAAATTCCTCATAAAATTTATATTATAAAGGAGAGAGGCATATTTTTTTCGAACGAACTATTTGTTCTGAATTTTAAACAAACTAAAATAATCGTTTCGACATTTGCGAGCATATTTATTTGCTGAGTGCGGATGCTGGGTCAGCCGGAAGATAAAATAAGCTTTTATATGCACTGGCATCGGCCAGCCAAAGGCTTTTATCATGTAGGTGGTAAACAGTCGTAAATAAAGAGGCAGGCACATAAAAAATTGGAATGGGTCTATCGCAGAGACATTGGCCATTGTCATCTTTTGCAGGCACCTAAGCATGAGCTCGTGCTGTTGTTCTTGGCCAAGGTTATCAGTTTTATGGTTGTTTGGCCTACAGATTTGTACATGTTTGTGTATGTGTTTCTCTCATGCTGCGAGCACAATTTTTCGTTTTGGCTCTTATTTACGGTACACAGCATAGGCACACTAGGAAAGTGTCTCGTGTTGTCAGCTTATGGGGTTATAGCTTGACGTTGTGTGACAGTAAATACTGCGTATAAGTGCTTTTGTATATCTACCTTAGCACCAGATTGCCATCAAATTTAATATTCGAATGAAGCATCTTTAATTATTTATAATGCGACCGCATCCGTTTTTAATGTTAACGAGCACGGTTATTTGATAGCTACAGTCCGGAGCTCTTAACTTATTGCGACTTTCGCTTTCAGACTACTTTCCGTTGACCGCTCACCTCACTTTGCCTGTGTTCATTGTCCTGTGGGCAACATTTTTGTAGCCATCTAAATTGCACTTTGCGGTATATAATTTCCAAGCTACAAGTTGGCTGCACAATTAGTTTTTTGCTGGCTTTTGTGCTGCGTTAAACTGATTTTCCCGTCGTCGTCGTCATCGCAACGAAACCCGGCGGAAACTAATGCGAAGAAGACGCCACGTCTTTTGTCAGTTTGTTGTTGTTGTGGTCGACAAGCGCAACTTTAAAATGGGTTAATTGCATTGTAAACTATACCATGAACAAATGGCAAACAACGCAAACTGAGCAGCTAAACAGCGAGCAGCACAAAACTAAATTGGAGCAGCTTCGAATTCGATTCCTACTCCTTCTCCCCTTTGTTCTAACTATTTTTTTTTTTATGTTGGCTTTTGCCAGTAGGTTAGTGCATCATTAGAATTAGCAAAGAACAAAGTTTTTAAAAGTCTCTGCTAAAGCCGACAATCAGCTGGCAGAGCTCATTTCATGCTTGGCTGCAATTGAGCAGGGTTGTAATCAAGCTTTAGGCTTTTAGCATAGCGTATTTTTAATACAGAAAACCAAAAGCCAAAAAATACCCGAAACTTGGAAGCATTTGTTCTTTATACTAACTGATATGCCATGTAGTATGCATGCACACAAAAAACTGTCAACTGGAAGGGACATCGCCCAGTCCAAAGGATTCGTCCTTGTTCAAATGGAAATGATTAAAACGACGCTTGTCTCTCCCTCTCTCTCTCTGTCACTGCTTCTGGCTTTCGATTGTGTGTTGGAGAGGGTGAAAAGTTGTAAAGTGCGACGACAAAAGCTAAGTTCAAAGTTCAGGCCACAAGTTCGCCCAGTCAAAAAGAGTCCTGACACAGCAACAATGTGTTGAGTTCACAATGCACACACACACATACTCAAGCCTAAGCTGAACAATTTTTTTTCCTTCTCATATAAATGATCTGAGATGCGCTCGATAAAAGATTATTAAAATGTTCCAAACGAATGGCACAACTTCGCAACATCAGACATTAGGTTTTTCAAGTATGTCTTTTAGGATAGAGGGGGCTTAGTGGATATCGCCTCTACTGCTACTTCACTCTAGGCATAAGTACATGTGCGTCTGTAAAGTTGGATGACAGTCGACAAGTTTCAAAAGCCATATCAAGTACCCCGAAGAGTTGAGTTCGCGGATATTTTTTTTTTGCTGAGCATAGCGACACACACACATATACTCTTGTGCATACCTCACTTTATATTAAATTGTTGCATGTTATGGAATGGACTGTGCCACATAGGTGCATACATATAACTCATGCTAGTACCTCCCCAATGGTTTCTGTTTGTGCACACAAGCAACACTATAAATCTAAATCCCACTGGCCAATGTATCGATTGATGCCTGTATATATATATATATATGTGTATGAAGTATGATAATAATTTCAGCATAAATATGCTTAGCCGTTTGATGTTTGCCCTAAGAACGCTTCCTGCGTGCTGCCTGCCTCCTACTACTGCCACTGACTTGTCTTTGTTGCAAGCAGTTGGCTAATGCTTTGCATTTTTGCTGAAGCAAACATACCTCATTTGTTATGTGCAGTGCACAGGTCTTTGCCTCTATGGCATTTACACTGAAAAAAGCATATTAAGAGGATTTTCAAAATGTTTAAAATGAATAAAAAAAATTTTACTGTATAATATATTTTTAAATTAATGAAATCGAGTCTTAAAAGTAGAAACTTTAATATTTAGAATCTTAAATATTTTTACTACATAACATATTTGAAAAATGTTAAATTTAATTTTCAAAATTAATCATTAAATACAAATGTTCAAATTCACAAACATTTTATGAATAAAAAAAAAAATTAATTATTTGAAAATATATTCTTAAAGTTTCTTTTATGTTCAAATTACGAAAAAAAGACGCAGAAAAAAGTTTATTTCCGTAACTCATAAACACCTTTGTGAAAGTATTGTCATTTATTTTTCTAAGTGCATTTGTGTAGTGGAAGTATGTATTGGTATTAGTAAGCTTCAGCTTATGGATTCACTTAGCAATTACGGCTTTATTTATTATGCCAAAATGAATTATCCCTTGCTGCCACGGGATTGCAATTTTAGCTTGCGCTGCTATTTCCCATTTTTTTCTATACTCATTTTTCTTGAATGCAAAGCACTTGTGTTGTTGTTGTTGTGGTTGTTGTTGTGTCGCCCATTGTTACCTGAGCTTAACTACGACCATGCCTATCTCTTTGCCTCCCTAGCTCGTTTCATTTCTCTCCCCCATCGCTTATTTGATGTCAACGTCATCAACATTCAGTGGAAACAAACAAGTATGCGCATAGCGGCATAAATGTTGTCTGCTATGTGTATGTGAGAGTTTTGAATATTGTGTGCACAAGCAACTCATGTGAACGCATTTCATCTCTACTTATATCCCTGCATATTAGCCAGCTTTGGCTATGGTTGGTAAGCAGAGGAAAGGAAGTGAGAGATTTACAAAATTAAATTGCAAGTCTTACAATTTCTTTTGACACAAAACTCTTTGGGTGTTGACATTAAGCTGAAACACAATTAAAATTTGCACAGAACTCAATATTAAACCCTTTGAAACCAGAGAATGTTGAATTGTTGAATCTATATTGTTTAGCAAAGTGCTTTGAACTGTGTACATTTTGTTCAACAATTGCAACAAATATCGAGCACAATAGCAAAAACAACAGCAAATAACCATAAATCAAATCAAATGACAACATGAAAAATTGCCAAACATAATAACCGCAGCCAAAACCATTATTCCAAATTTATACTAGTGTGTGCAAAACCAAGCCATTTTTTTTGCTTTGTGTAGCAAACAGCCTAAAGGCCTAACCGCATTGAATGACAATCAGGCTAGTAGAGAGCAGAAACAGTAGTTGGAATAGGCAGCGAAATAAACACACACGAAGCAATATTTTATTTTATTTTATTTTATGTCACCTACAAGTAAGTAAATATGGCAAGCAAATATTGTAAACAAACGCGCTAGGCAAACAAACATAAATGAGTGAGTTTTGCTAGAGAAAAAAATGACAACATGGAAATAAACTGAACTACATAAAAAAATCATTGAGGGTTGTGTTATTTTGTGTTCCACGTCTGATTGCTAGATCATAGATAATCATATTGAAAAGCAAAAAAGGAAGTTAGGCGACACAAAATCAACTTAGAAAAAAACAATCTAAAAGTGCACGACCAGATAATACCTTATACTTATAGAGAACTCAGAGAGACGTTTGCTTTTGCATGGGTACAAGAAAGGGAACACCAAATATGACAAGAGCCTTAAAAATAACGAAAAGATCGCGGCGTATTTGTTATTTGTGTTTTTTTGTGTTCTGCTGTCGAAGAAGGGTTGCGGAAAATGTCACATACGAAATGTAGAACAAACAATGCCAAGAAGGTGCGACTTACCTAGAACAACAACAACAGCAAGAGCTAACCAGACACTCAGCCCAGGTGTTAAAGTCAACAATGACAATCCTTATACGTTATTGCCAGCACTGATGGGTCAGGCATTAGGTGGCTAAAGGTGATGTGAACAACCTTCACAAAGGGAACCCGGCTGATCCAAATGATTCACAGCTGATTTCCAAATGCCTTTTGTATTAGGAGATTTGCATTTAGGTACGAGTTAAAGAGATACACATTGGTTATATAGCAAACTTAATGTGAACTTGATGACAGCATGACATGCTCGAAATCATAATTAAGAGCTATTAGGTTATCGCATGGCAGTGATTAATAAACCGATTGCTGTGTTCACAAATGCACTCAGAAAAAAATGTATACAAACCAATTCAAATTTTCATGTTCACACTCCAACAACCATTTGTTTTATTAAAGCTTTAAAATATTTTTGAAGAATATGAGATTTATTTTTTATTTTTAAACAGACGATTTAAAAAATATTGCCAATATTGGAAACGGGGAAACGCCTATGTGTTTTCATTAATGTTCTCAAATATTTTTTTAAGTGCACAAACAAAAAGGGCATGTTAATGTCTTAATGCTTGAAATGCTCTAGTTCAAATTTGTTTAATTCTGCACAAAAAAAGAGGAAGGGAAAGAGAAAGAAAAAACAAAGAAGCGAGTTCAAGAACAGACTTAATTTTATTTATTGGTTATCATAAGCTTCGCTGACATAAACAAAGAAGACATCAAGTGAATGTCCTTCGAGGAAAAAAGAACGAAGCTGACTTGATGCCCACCTGATGGAAAGACAGGCTCTAAGACGAGTCAAGTCAAGTCAGTCCAAACAAGTTCATCTGGCTCAACTCATACTACTCTGGCTATTCCTTGCTGCTCCTGACGTTGACAGCATGCTCATTAATTTCAGTGACAGGCTTTGCTTCGACGCCTCCCCCTCTCAGAGTGTGTGTGTGTTTTAGAAAAAAAAAGAACACTGAGAAATTTAAGCAAATCCAGTTGTGGACTCGCATGGCCAGCGACCAGGGCTGCACAATAACCGCGAAACCTGTCACACCTGACAGCCCAAATTGACCGGGGGCTGAAAGAGTGGGGGCAGCAGGAGGCGTTGCTGCGGCAGACAGGTGGAAATGTTCACCTTTTGTTTGCAGCTCGACAGCTCGATAACCAAAGTACACGATATTCTGTGACAGTTGACAAATTGGTTATGCAAAGCAACTGTTTAGGTTGACGAACAACTTGTAGATATGTCGGAGATTGACATGCCATATATGTGTACATGCGTACACTCAGAGAAAGAAGGTGTTGACATACTTTAAATAGGGAAAAACAAGTACGAATAATGTTCTTTAAACTAAACAAAGTGTGAAATAAACTGAAGATAAATCTTTAAAACTAACTTAACTTATTTTACTTAAAGCAAAAGACTTCCTCATTTATAAATTATCCGGAAATTTTGATTAGTCTAAGATATAAAACAAGGAAAAACATTTTCAGCATTTCACACTTAATTAATAACAAAAAAAAAATCTCTGGCTCATTTAATCTCGCTGTTTAGCTTGTTTATGCAAACGTCAATCGAGATTGAGCATTGCTCTCTAAAATTGAGCTCATAACAACAACGACGGCTGATCATAATGTTGATGAAAAACAAGAAAACAGCTAATTGGTTGTTCGCTGTGGTCGTAATTAATAATCGTGTCTTGAAATTTCAATTGAACTGAGCCGGAATCAGACAAGCTGATGAAGTAAAGAATGAGGAAAAGAAAGCCATATGCTTAGTTCAGAAAATCAGCCGAAGGCAAACTTAAAGCTCGCATGTTATGTGTGTATGTATGTGTGTGAATGTGTGCATGGTAGAAAACTTGTAGGCAGGGACTTTGTCGTGTTTGTCAGCGCCACTTGCTAAACGCTTTTCCTACTCTGCCTCACTACACTCTCTCTGAGCTGCTTGTAGTAGTTTCTTGCTTGCTTTGCTGCTTAGGCGCTGGCTTTATGCTCTACCCGCAGGCGACAGGATAACTGACACGCAGGAGCAGGGGAAAGCGAAGCCTCTCAAACAATGCACGCTGCTGGCCAACGTAGCAAAAAGTTTTGTTCTCTTTTGAAAATATTTCTTTGGCCTACGTTGGTGCTTTGGAAGAATCGTTGACTTTGACTTCCTTTTCTGGTGGTGCTATTAACTATAATTACCACATTAAACGGCAAAGTGTCTTAATATTCAATTATAAGTTTTTTTTTCTCTTTTCGTAGCATACTTTTATGCGTGTTTTTGTGCTGTGTTTTTGGCGGCGTCTATCTATTGCCAAAGTTTTTACCACATTTTTGCTGGCTTTGTTTATTATTGCTTGTCGCTTTAACGTCGCTTGAGTGCGTACAAATTATATCACTAAATCTTAATGCGCTTGTATTGCTTTTGATTTTGTGCCAAAGGCTCTTCGAATCATTCAGTTTGTTTTTGGTTTGTTTTGTTATGGGTTTTGTGTATGGAAAGAATGTGCGCAATGCTGCCAAATGGCCATTTGTATCATTCTCATGGCAGCATCGATAAAATAAATTGTATGTATATATGTATGCATATATGTAAGGGCCTAGTTGAAAGTTTTCGCATCAACGACTGACTTTCGATACTATGGCAATTAGGCACACACAGAGGTACCACATTGTAATAGCACTAATGAAATTACGAGCATGTAAGTATCCGCAACTTGACTGGTAATAAGCATCTTTGCCAGTCAAATGCAATGTGGGCAAAACTAATGAACACTATTAAAACTCAAATAGGGCGAAGTTGAGGCCGCTTTTCATTCTGGCAACGACAGAATTTTAATTAACTAATCGTAAAGCTAATATCGCATATTAATAAGCACGACACGCGGCACTTGGTACACACGGCAAGGACCTACCTTAGATGGTGGTTGGTTGGGTGCTTGGGAAGTGGAAAGGGTGCTCTCTACTAAGTACAAGCCACACGCACACTCAGCCAATTAATAATGTACAGTGTACAAATTTAGCTTGCTCTGTCAAATTTAAATTGTTCAAATTGAAAGCAAACGCGATGAAAAGTTGTTTAACTATGCAAGAAAGTGAGTTGGGCATTAGGAATATTAAGAAGCTATATTAAAGAACCGCATTTTCAGTATTTAGATGAATCTAAAGTCTATTCTCAAGTGTTATTTATTGCGATTAAAATACATTTTTATTTTAGCAGCTAGAGTGAGTAAAGTCAGTTAATTAATTATGTTGCTCGCCGTGCAAATAAAAACCCAACTCCCACACTTCCCACCCACTTGTACCACCCATTTGTGTTCCGTCATTATCAATGACAATGCCAATAAACGGAAACACATCGCGAGCTGTCAACGAACAACAAACATGGACAGCTTCAATTAATTGCTGCTGCAATTATCGCACTCAATAAAGTTTTCTCTGGGAACTATGTTTTTTTTCATGTTTACCCATTTCAAAAAGAATATTCTCTTCAAACTTCATTAGAGATAAAACAAAATCGATTTTCAAACTCAAGAAAAATAGCTTGGGGCAATTTTTAGATTGAATGAAACACACAATTTAATTATTTTCTTGTTTACCAACTCGAGTTGATTACATATTTGAATACAAATAGCATTCTCTCTAAAACAGAGCAATAATATATAGAATGGAAATGTCGTTTGCATGCAAATAATAAAATTATGTTCGCAAACAAAAGCAGTCGAGTTGACTATATTTTGAAGCTCAAAAAGCCTTCGACATCTAAGCGTGATATTTTAAAAACACTCTATCGACATTTTCATTAAATCCCAGAAGGCGAAAACAATCTATTGTTCTGGAAAACATTGTTTCATTGCTTTGAGGCTATGCCCATAGTTTTAATTAAGCTAAAATGATTTTAAAAGCTTTATCTAGGAACAGATTCTCACCTTGGTTTAAATAAATATTGTTTGAAACTTTTTCCGTGTTATATAAAATTGGAAAATGTGCGAAACTTATCAACTTGAATTGACAAGCAGAAAAAATGTATTGGAAATATTGTAGTAAAATGTTTTTGTGTGATTGAAAACTTCCGGGAATGTTTTCTTTAGAGAAGGTCAAAGTATCAAAGCGAAAATAACTTTGTCGAACTTGTTTTGTTTTCTCCTCCAAGCAGGAAACAAGACTGATATTTTTTCTTAAAAGGACTTTCTTTATTATTATTTAACTTAACCTTTTTCAAATCAAGAAAGCCAAAGTAGAGTTTGGGTATGCCATTGTAAACGCCTTTTCACCCATATCTTTCTCTCTCTCTAGAAAAAAACCTTTAAGTTTAACAATAGCAGCTATTTCTATTTCAGCCCACAATAAGAAGTACAAAAAAAAAGGTTGAATGGTATCCGTTATAGCTACTTGTTGGCCCATGGAACAGCATGGGAATTGTTGTGGGTTTACCGAAAAAATAATCCTAATGCAAACACAACTATTTCATGATGATTCCCAGTAAGAATACAATGCATTTGGACAACAAAAGCTGTAAGCGAACATTTTATAAATTAAAGCTACTACAAAATAGAAAATTAACAAAACACACCAGCACAAAAATACACTAGCATACATTTAGGCAAAGCTACATTTACATATTCCTAAGTGTCTTCAACTCAAACAACAGTACACAAATGTGTTAAACTTTTGCCCAAGCCAAAAAACCAAAATGCTTTACTACATAGATGAAGAATTAGTCGCAAACATATATATATATATTTTACTTTGTAGGCAAAACCAATAAAGGATGTAACGGAATAACGCCTGCCAATCCTTCAGGCCGTCAGTCGGTGAGCGTAAAATCCTTGCAAAGATTTGTTATATGTATTATGAGTAAAGTTTTCGCGTAGAAAGTTGTTGTAGTTGCTCTGTGGGTGAAGTGAGTGGGTGAAAAGAGAACCTGTCAGCTGACGAAAGGCGCGTAATTAGTAGAAACTTGAGGAAAGCCATGAAAAATTACTTCAAATTGGGTGTGAAATTGGTGCAAAATAGCGTGGAGAAGAAAAACAGCTTTCGTAAGGATTACTTGATGAATGAAAATGTTTTTTTCGTCTTTGTTTTACACACATTTATTCCTTAGTCATTAGTCATGGCTAAATTTTAGATTTATAATGTGCACCAAAATTCATCTAAACAGAAAAAATACTTAAAGAATATAAATTTCCTAGACTTTAAAGGCATTCAATACTTGAGCACATGCCAATTTTGTGGGGTTGAAGCATTTCAACTTTGTGCGCAAATATTTTGGGTACACAAGCAACAGCGACTAAAAATTTGGTCCGTTGAGCATTTACAAATATTGAAATAATGACAGCCAAGAGACTAGGGCAGACAACAGCTAGGCAAAAACGGATAAGTTGCCTGCCAACAGCTGTCTTCCTCTCTTCTAGCGAGAGCAACATGTAAGCATGAGAAGTTGACCAGGCTCAGGCAAGAAGTAACGGCAACGGTTAGGAAAGAAATGCTGACACACAAATATTCAGAGCAGAGGTTCAAAAAGCCAAACATAAAATTTAATTAAAAACTTTATAACAACTGCAAAAGCTACAGAACTGTTACGCACGCATCCTCCTCCCCAAAAGAAAATATACTAAATAATATATATAACAAAAAACCAGAAAGTAGAGCAGAACAAGAATATACAACGTATGTGTGTCTGATCCAAATGAATGTCGCATCCGTTGCAGTACTTTCTTCATGCTGTTCCTCTTACAACCATCGAACAAGTAGGCGAAAGAAGCTTGTTAAAAACTTTATCATGTACGTGAGCTATGAACTTGCACTTATTTAAATAAATGCGCGAAAAAGTTACATCGAGTGTGCACCTGTGCAAAAGGAAAGCTGTATTCAAATGAGTATGAAATGTCTTTGGGACTGCGAAGTCTTGCATTATCTTGGCCTATTTAGGCGACAGTTGCAAATCGACTTAAATGCTAATGGTCTTTGAGAATTTGCAACCCTAAAAAGAAATTGTTTAGCTCAAAATATATTTCAAAAACATCTAGCCCAGATAATAGATGCACATCACAACTAATTTAATTATCGGTTTAATATAGTACATGGAAGGGCTTTTAAGAACTGCAAAACCATTTTACAAAGGAGAAACGAATGTAATTTTCTATTTACCAAGACTAAAAGTAGAAGCTGTATACCAAAGAGCAATGATGCAAGGAAAATATGTAACAAGGTTGCGAAAAAGAGGATTTTCCAGATAAAATACCTGAAAGAAGAAACAAATTATATGGCAATGTGCACTTTTTCTTAAAGTTGCTGGATATACAAACTGATGCAATATACAGTCATGAATAAGATATTCTTTATTATCTTAAACACAAAAATCTTGCAGCGACTTTGAACTTTCGTAGAAAACAACTCATTAAGTATTAAAGAGAAGCTAAGAAAAAGTTGTGTTGTGATGAGAGCTTGTTGGCCTTGTGTTTAACTAACAGCTAGTTAACTGAGACTAATCGTATTAAATTAATGCACTAGAAGAAAACACTTTGGCCGGCCGGCCAGACACACAGAAAAGCCAAACAATTACGATGCACAAAGTGCTTGAAAGCAGGCGAGAAAAAAAATGAAGAAGGAAAGAAAGAAAAGAAACAGTCTTGGCAAAGTGAACGTATTTGAAAAAAGAACCAATCCAATTGACTTGTTATTGGGTTTGTATTGTTTCTAGCCAAGCCAAAGGCGTTTATAAATTACTTAAAGCGCTTAATGCGCCAAACGAACAGAAACAAAAGCCGAAGCAAAGCAAAGCAAAGCAACAGGAAGAGCGATACACAGAGTAGAAAACAACTTGTAGCGTGACCTCCACATATGTACCACTTCAGGGCAGCACCACCCATCAGAACCGATTAAAGCGTATCATGTAGCAGCAAAATCCAAAAACCGCAGCCAAACAAAAGCGCCATGAGAAAACGTAAAGGGAACAGCCGTAGGCGTAAGAAAATCCTCTCTCAATTGATTATCAATCAATTTTTGGGGCCTCCACTGCATGTGTGTGTGTGTGTGTTTAGCAAACAACAACGAAACAAAAGAAAGAAGAAAACTACGACTAAGAAAAAGCAATGGAGCCGAAGCTGATATAAAACAAAGACATCGCATCGCATCGCAAGAGGTTCTATTGCCTTGGCTACGGCTGTGCTAATGGAATTAAAACTGGCAGTCCAAAGTGGCTGACAGGCTCTAACTTGTTAAAAGGTTATGTGGCTTGCGCGTGTGTGAAAGTGTGTGTGTGTGTGTGTGAGTGTCTCCTAGAATAAAATATTAAACGACCAGAACAGAATAAGTCGGCACAAATCAATTGCATTAAGCGACAGATACTCCGTGGAGTGTGCGCGTGTCTGTCGGCACTTAGCGAAATTGAAGTGCACGAATGTAGAAAATGTTAAGAAACAGTGTATATACTTATTTTTAAAAATTTCTTTTTAAACCATACAAATATATCTGAATTTTAGTATATGTTGTATACTTATCAACAAACTTTTGCCCAAATATAATACTTTTGTTCGATTTTTTAACTGAAAATCCATTTTGGAATATATTTTGTCAACTTTCTTTGCTAAATCTTTTTGCACAGTGTATATTTTAAATGTGTGTGTGTGTGTGTTTGGTGTCCAATGAATGTGCGGTTAGGCAACCGCAGCTAAGACAGACAAACTGGGGCACACAATGCCGCCGCGGCTAACGAAATTGAGATAGGCTTCAAAAACAATTCGCATAGAAGCAAACCGAGTAAGAAGACGAGCCTTGGTTGCTTGTTGGCCTAATCGGGCACTCAAATAAATGGCAAACCAACAGCTGCAAACGACATATTTATGCAGCACATAGGAAAGGAGCTCGAAAGTAGGTGGCTAACTGGTGTGAAGTGTGGAAGAAGTGGGAGAAGTAAGCAAGCACGTGCTCAAATTAAGTCCCTAATAATAATTAAGGATTATTTGTGCGCTTTCTCTTCACCAGCTCAAAGCATTTATTTAACATTAACATACAGAAATAGAAATATTCACGTACACGATAGATGAATACAATAAGTATTGCCTGGAATTGTTTGCATATTTCTGTTAGAGAATGTTTCAGTCAACACCCTTTGTAAAATTCGTAAGAGATATGTATATATCATGCCAGGGCAGACATTTGAACATATTCAAGTAGACATTTTTCGCTCATTGCTTTGCTTTCTGTTCACACGTCGGCGCATGTGTTTATTTCATTTCAAGTTTTGCCTTCCCTATTTCATGTTGGCATTTGCACAATTTCTTGCCGTTTCCCTGATGGGAAAATTTCGCCTGCTTTACTTTTTGGTTTCTCACATTTTGGCGCCTTGGCATTTCGCTTGTGTTTCGGGAAAAAAAAGTGCCTGAAGCCACCGCAAAACAATGAAAATTGGTTTTGTTACTTTTACTTATATTTTTGCACGGAGCGGCTGTTGGCCAACTTTGTGGTTTGTGGCTAAGACGGCGAGAACGAGAAAGCCGGGCCAAAGACGTTGGCTTTTTATTGCCCGTGTTATTGTTGGTGTATTTATTTGGCAGCCGTAAATGTACCAAGGAATCCAAAATTTTTGCGTCTTTCGCGGTTTGCGTATTGCGAACTTACCCCCGCACCCTGCAACCACCACCCAAACAAATATTGTATTTTTGTTTCTTCTCCTGGTTGCTGTTGCTGTTTATGGTGTTTGGGGTATTATCTCATAAAATCTAAAATGTAAACACTGGCACACAGTAGGCACTGTTGGCTGCCGGCCTGGTTGGTTGTCCTGGCCAACTTGGCTGGTTGGCTGGTTTTGACTCTTTAGCACGTACACCGTTTATATCCTTAATGCGATATTCAGTGTCCTGGCCAAGGCGCATTTTACGACTATCTCTCGCACTTTGTCACTGATACCAAAGCGGAAGAGCTCTAAGTGCGTGTGTTAGAATAAGATGTCTATTGGCCGCCAGTTTAAATAATATTGCAATGTATTTTGATATAATTTGATATAAAATTGTACACTGAAATATCTGAAAAATGCATTACCTTAATGTTAAGTAGAGCCAGAATATAAGCTTTGGCAGTAAGATGGCTTGAGCTCCTTTATATGAATATCCACTCGTTGAACACTTATTAATGTTTATATGTAATCCCAAATGTATTAAGTATTTCAAGTTAGCACAATTAGTTAACGGTCTTAGCTTTGAATACTTGTACACAATTTGCAACCCTGCTCCAAAATTTCTTTACATTTTTTGGAAGGGTGCCCGTTGTTAAGTATCTGAGTCTTCAACTCAAGCTAGAAGTATCTTCTTCTGAGCAGCACTGTTTGAAACTGTTTGGATATCGCGAACGCGCCCGAAACGTGTCTGCTTTGTGTAAGAGTTCAGTTTCTACTAAACGCTTTTTGCTGAGCGCGTGCTGCCGATTACCGTTAGTTGTTCGCTTCAACAGTCGGTAAATGCTTCGTGTGAGGTCGGCTCGCGTCGTAACTGTGACAGGCGACAAGAGCGAGCGAAGAGCATGCAATCGGCTTGTGCTCTCAATAAGGCAACGCGGCGAATTCAAATAGCAAGCTTAGAAAGACCTAAGGGAGGAGAGGTTCAAACAACCAATGACGAGAGTTCAGGAGGTCCTTGAAGAAGATCGTCTGCAGGGATTGTGAAAGGTCTAAAGAGAATCCATTTTGTTTCATAAAAAATAAATTATACTTAACAAAATAAAATAAAATAATATTAAGTTTTTAAAGCAAGTGCTTAAGCTATTTGAATTTTATTTAAAATATTTAATCAAACAAGAAATAATTTTCTTACTCTCAGTTAACTTTCTCCACTGACTCCGAATTAATTTCCTATTTCTGAGGGGTAGTTTGATTTGCAACCCTTCGCAATGTGCCTGCAACATGTTCGTTCGAACATTCTGGTGGTGTTTCGAACCAGTTGTCTTTCAAACCATTTGCTCGTCTCACATCCTGCTCCTGCTTAAAAGTATTTCTGTCAAAAAACAGCCACGTTGAATCCAAATACCGAAGCGTGACCAACAAAGCAGAGTCGCGTGTAATTAAAACTAAACAGAGGCGTAGAAGCTGCGATAAGATGTAACTCGAAATAGACCAACACCTACACCACGGGTCAAACTGATAAGAATTGTCGCCATTGTGGCTTTGTTCGGTTTGTCAGCATTTTTATGTGGTTGTTGTTGAATAAATGAAAACCGTCACAGTATGTTATTATGTTGATGATGGGCAACACCAAAAAGTAAGTCCAATGGTTGAGATTTAAAACAAAAACATCGTCTGTTGCACAGGCAGTGTGCTGAGAGGCAGAGACAGCGACGGAAAAACAGCGTCACGCAAAATATGATGTTGTCCAGTAAGAGTGTGGAAGGAGGAAAAAATATGTACGCAGCACATAAAAGCCGCCATGAAATTAATTTGAACATTTTCAACCTTTCTGCTCCTGCGTCTGTTTCTGTTGCTGTTGTCTGTATTTTTTTCTTTTCTTTTTTTTGCTGGGGCAGCAACATATCTGTACTTTAATCAGAAACAATGCTGGACTTTTTATAATTTTTTGCTGATTTATTTTGTGTATTTTGGACAGAATGAAGATTCCCTTGGTTTCGTTACGAAAATTTGCATAAATGAAGTCATAGATGCCGCAAACAGTGAAGGTGACCAGCTGTGCGAGTAATCATTTTCAGAGTACTTTATACACGATGTTGTGGTTGTTGGTCAGACAGTTTGTTTTGTCTATAATTATTTTTGTTCCTGCCTAGCCAGCAAAATTGAACATCAACCGCAGGTTTGACAGGTTTATCGAGGGGAGGTCGAAATTTTAATCGAACTCACATCAACATCAAGTATTTAAGAAATATGTCCACTTTATGGGCCATAGTTAAAGTTAATGGTATTTTGCTGACTTGTTTTCTTATTGCCTGTCATTAGTTTCTCTTGGAAATGTACAAATACTTGAGCTTACGTTAATAGCTGTCTGAAAAAGTAACTCTGGGGAAAAATAAACTGAAATTTAAAATTCCAAGTTAAGTTTAAAACGAGTAATATTTTATAATCACGATTTTGTCATATCAGGTTTACCTGCCAAAGTAGTATTTGTTATACAACATAAACTTGCCTTGGTTAAAGGCAACGAGCAGATCCGTTTTACTTTTTGAAGTATATTAAGAAAATTAACAACATATTTGTTAAGTAAAAAACCCATTCTGTACACTATTCCATATGACTGCAAATGTCTGCACACATTGCTGATGCACTTAGCTGTACACTCGCTGTAAAAAGCAAGTAAAAAGGCTCTAGTCGAGAACTCCCGACTAGACTATACTCTGAATCCTATACTTTACGAGTACAGTCAGTGTTTGCAAGTAAGTGTGTGTATAGTGCAAACTTTCTTAACTTCAATGCTCCATATCTCCGATTTCTTAACCGATTTCAATAAAGTTTTCACAGATTGTAATTATTTCATCTAATGTTTCAAACTGTGTCTCAAAGTTTTCCAAATTCAAGATTTTGTTGTTATCACAGGTGTATATCGGAAACGGAAAGAGTTATCGAAATTTTGAAACAATCTTGTATTGCATAGGGATAGGCGAGTCTCTAGCTCTTATAGTCTCTGAGATCGACGAACGGACAGACGGACATGGCTATATCGTTTCAGCTGTGATGCTGATCAAGAATATATATACTTTATGGGGTCGGAGATGCTTCCTTCTGCCTGTTACATACTATTACACAAAACCATTATACCCTTTTTATCCATTTTCAATGGGTTCAGGGTATAAAAACAAGGGCATGGTAGTAGTATATGTCAGTTTCAATTTACTTGCTAGTCTCGTGTATATATGCACAGACTTGCATATATACGTGGAGCTGGGATCCAGATGCGTATCCAGGAAGTCACGGCGTCACAAATGGTCAACAATTGGTGGAGTAAGAGAGAGAGAGAAAGAGAGAGGGAGAAAAGAGCGATAAAAAAAGAAGTAGAACTACAAACAGGCAAACAAATAAACAAGCGGTAGACAAACATGCCGCGCAGTGATTGCCGGACATTTGCGCAAAAAGGCAAAACAATTGAATTGCATTCACAACAACAACAAGAACAACAACAATAATGGCAGCATCAGCATTTCAAATATTCGTGGAACAGAGTGTTGGGTGGTGGGCTTAAGGGTAAGGGGGTGCTGATAGTATTAAACATACATACCTCTCTCACAGAGGTCGCCAAGGGTATGCGTGCAGCCGAAAGTCCTTGTTGCATGGCCAATCTGTGTGTTTTTGCCCATGCCAGTTGTCAATTGTTGTTGCTCAATGTTGTTTGTGCTGCACTCGAATGCTTTTTGCAATGTAAACAGCCTCACTTAACTACAAACACCACCGGCCACCACCCCAAGCCCACTACTCGCACATATTTTCACGTTTTTTTTTATTTTTTTTGTATTTCGTTTTGTTTACTTGCTTTTCTGTGGTTAATTTTGTCTCTTTTTCTGTTATGGGTGCCCGCAAATTAGTTGAATTTCCAGGCAAACGCCGACACGGCTCTGTTCTCTGTCCCAGTTGTTTGAATTTTGGCCAAACCAGATGCGACAACAAGAGTCCAGCAAACCCGCCCATCCCAGTCACCCCTATTTGCAGTGGTGCACGAATATATCCCTTAAACTGTTACGTTTTGTGCCTGCAAAACGTTACTGAACTTAATCCGCTTAAAATTCGAAAGTGCTAATAGTTTTTCATGTTACATCACCCTGACTTTGTAGAGGTAGAGCCGTAAACCATCCACCCGAGTACCATTCGCTGTCCCTTCACGTTGAGCCCAGCAGAAAAAAGGTGTTAAAAGCCAATAACTTATACTCTTAGATTTGTCATTTGTGGCATAATGTATCTGTTTTGATCACTTTGTGTGTGTGTGTTTGTACTTTGTGGTAATAGTGTTTTTATGTTACGGCTTTTATTTTTTAATTTAATGGGCAAAACGAGCAAAAGGAAACCTTTTTAAACAAATTGTGACATAAAATTCATTTAACTGTGACTTATGAGGGTTTTTATTATAAAATTCATAAACGAGGACCTTGTTTCTTTGGGAATAAAAATATTCCTGACATGGTAAAAATTATTAGAATTGTTAAAGCAACAACAATTCTTTAGAAAACCCTTTTTGTATTAGTTTTATCAGTTTAGATATATTTTAGTAGTAATTAAGATTAAAAAAAATAAATTTCAATATTGTTCCATAAAAATATGTTGAAATAAAATAAAACATTTTCGAACAAGTATTTGAAAAATATTTCCAAACTCATATTGCAATATTAAGCATAAATAACAGCTCCCCCATCTTGTGTAATAAAATAACATATTACTTACACACATTTTTTCACACTTTCGCAAATTCATAAGCATTTCCACATCATAAATGGCTAAGCGAGCAAAAATGTTTTTTGCGTAATTATTCACAAAACTAATTGCATATGGAAATTGGAATAAAAGGTAAGGGCCCATATGTGTAGTCTTGTGGAAGGCATGCAAAAATGCATTAGCATTAATCTTTAGTGTGCGCTCATTTCACATCATTCTTTCCCCTTGAGGGGCGTGTCTGGCTCGATGCAATATTACTCATATTAATATTTTAGCACTTAGTCCAAGCCATAGCTAAAAACGGGTCGAAATTTGACGGCAAAATAAAAGCCTAGCCGACAACCACACGAACACATTGACACAAACACCTACGCACACACATATTCATCCGCCCAGCACACATGTCTGAAATCAGGCGGACATCCTGGCGTGCATTGAGCCATCGTCTAAGGATGCTGTTTTATTTATGATAATGTTTGGTCATTCGTTTGGTTTATTGTGCTAATGTGCCGCAATTAAGATTAAGAAGATGATTTTCCTGTTTTCCGAGCCAGCCGCTTTCGCTCTCTCACTGTGTAAAGGACAGCATGTACGTGTGCGAGTCCTGGTCCTTTGGTCACGTTTATAATACTATTGGTCACCTATAAATAATTGCATTTACACGCTGTGTGTAAATGTGTTTGTCACATGCTGACATATAAATGGTCTTTAACTCTTAAATAATCAACATTTCATTTTAAATAAATATGTTGTTTAATGTTTATTTAATTTATTAAATCTTGACAATTGACAAAAAAAGGTCTTAATTACATAAATAAATGAAAAAAGAAAAAAGAATTAAATCAATTTTAAAATGTGGAAATAATTGTATGTAAATGATATGACACCTGAAATAATAATAAATTATTAAAAAAAAATTCAAATTTGGATAGCTTTAAAGTTCAGTCGTAAAATAAAATTGTAAAACAAAGAAACTTTAAAAGGTGTCAATAATAATTTAAAATATTTCAATTTAAAAAATATTTTCTTCATTTTAAATGTTTTTTGGGTTTGGCAATCCCATTTGAGACATTAATATAAATGCAACATATTTTAGTTATTAGAAAATCGGTAATGAATAAGTGAAATATTCGTTTGTATAGTTGATTCCCGAAATTCTTTTTTAACCTTACTTATCTTAAAAAATTCTTTTGTTTCGTGTTCATAATTAAAACCGTTTGGTGCTCCACCTGCCAATCTAATCTGATGCTGTAGCCTCGAAATAACGACTTCAACTGTACAAATGGTTTCGGTTTTTGGCTTTCTGCTCTGCCAATTTGTGATTAATGACTTTGGAGCAAGGCTTTTCCCCTGCCTTGGCAATCGGTTTGGGGATGTGGCGAATGTCGCGCCGTACAAAATCGTGCGATAAAAAGTCTTAAACATCAATTTCCATCGGGTTTGGGCCTTTTCTTTATTTATGACAATCATTTATCATGGCATACAGAAACAGAGTACAAGGCAAATTTTGTCCGATTACGCTTTTTCATTACCCAGCGCGCATATTGCGACGGTTTCCGCCAGAAAACTTTTCTGGCCCTGCTTATTCCGCTTGCCTGTTTCTTTATGGCCGCAGTTGAAGTTGTGTATCTTAAAAATCGAGATTTGTTCTGCATTTGTTTTTCTGACATGTTTTTAATGCTCTTTAATTTGCCAATAAAAATATAACCTAAACAAGTTTCTAATATGTTATTTATTTGAGATAAAAATCTCTTTTCCCTTGACTACATATTTGAATTGTTTGTTTGTACAGATTGTAAATTGAACTACAATTACACACAAAGGCAATTGAAATTTTCTGTAATTTGGCATCGTATTGCATTGGGCTTGTTTTGATTTCATTAAATCCATTTGTTTTCAGTACGTCGGAGGCAGTGGCAGTATATATTTAATTGCTATAGAATCATTGGGGGGAAATGCACAAATAGGTAATCGTAGATTAGATGAAGTTATGTAATAACTACGAAGGAAACTTACGCAAACTTGCTGTAGCCAGAAACTAATTCTAATTGATATTTTTGCCCACACACACACACACACAGACACACACGAGAAACATTTCCTAATTGTTTGTTTGCTTCCTTGTGTGTATGTGTGGCAAATCGGAATGAAACATAAATATTACGTATACGTTGAGTTGCAGATGCAAAACGCCGAAGCAAAAGCATGTGGGAATTGCAAAAGTACGTACGTGATGAGTGAGTTTTCATATTGCAAATAGCTGAATGATAAATTAAATTGATGTAAGCATATTCACCCTCAAGTTTCCTGTTACGGCCACCTTCGTATCATGCCTCCCTCGTATCTGTTTTGTAGAGCTTATGCATTGAACACACTTCCCCCCCTGTTTCACTGACAACTTATGCATGGTATATATGATTAAGTTTCAGTCAAACCACGGTATCAAGAGTGCCAATAAATGCACCAAAGCAATCACTAGGCAAGTTATGAAATTAAAACGTCCAGAGAACTAAGCGCTCCTCCTCTTCGTCTCTCTCTATCTCTGTTTAATTAGCTTTGTGTCTGCGGCCGCAGAAGTGCCCATGTTGAATTTGTAATAACTCACGCCGCAGCAAGAAATTTCCCTACATTTATTTAGTTTTTTTCGCTGCTTAACATCAGCGAGCCTCTGGTGACCAGGAGTAAAATGATTGCTAGATCTATGTTGGATATGTACAGTGAGATAACAGGCTTACAAAGCACAAGATTTGAATTTCCATAGTCGGTCCATATATTTATGTTCATGTGCCATTTATACTTTAGTATTTGTGTCCCTTGGCTTTATACGCATTTTTATTCTGTGTATTTGCTTATGGCTGTACCACAGATACAACTATCATTAATAGCGCCATCTTATAAAGTTAATGTAAAGCTCTTTTTTTGTCTACCTATGAAATGGGCTGAGATTGCGATTGGCCAGACAGTCCGTAAAGGATACAAAAAGTCCAAGGGGGCACAGAGTCACTTTTAAAAAAGATGCAACTCATGGCGACTCGGGTCGTGGGTCGTCAAGTGTTGCTCACGTAAGCGGTAATGCGGGTGCAGGACTGTGTGTCAAACGACAGTCATGGATACTTCTTCAGCCCAAGCACAAGTAGACACAAGCACAGAAGAAGAAGTAGATGAAGAGAGGCAGGCTGGCAGATATAGTACAGTACATGGCGATAGTCCTTCAGCCTGCTGTGAAGAAGCTATCACGAATTGAAAGCTGAATCGGCAAAGAACGAAAAAGAGAGATACAGGAATTAAAGTGGGAGATGGAACAAAAATGCGGCAGCATGTTTAAGGAGAAGCTGGGTGGAGGGTAGGCGTCAGTTTTTTGCAATATCATCAACTATAAATTACGAATATTGACGCACAACAACAGCAACTGAGAGTACGTGGCGTGATAATGGATATTTGTCAGATATGTGAACATTTTAAACTCCCGGCCCGGAAAAGCGGAACGTTCAAGCGATGGACATTGCGAGGGAGGGTGCGAGACGACGATTGTGGTTGTTTTTCCGCACGGATCTCGAACGGACTTCGGAACATAAACATAAAAGGTAATATGCCGCAAGGGACTATCGGGCAGCCATCAAAGTAAAAAGTAAAAAAAAAAGTAAGGAAAAACTCAACCAAATCTGAGGCACTCTGATTGCAGTAGAGTGCAAAGTATCCGTAAAAAAAAGAAGGGCAGGGATACGTTTGTGTGTTTGCGAATGTTTGTTTCGCAATGATTCGGCAGGTTTTTCCTTCTTTGGTGTCAGGGTGACGTTGTTGGCTTGTTGTGATTAGCTGAGGTTGAGTCATGAAGGCAAGCGAAGTGGAATGCGTGTCAAATGCGCATAACACTCACAAAGGAAAGTCACCCAACTTTCTTTCTCTATCTGCAGCCAAAGGGCCACAAAGACATAAAAGCGAATTTGAAAATTATGCACAACACTTGGGAAGAGGTCCAGTTTTATTAGCATTACGCAGTACTGAGAACTATTTTGATTTCCAACGCCAAAGGATAATGAACAGCAGCTACAGAAAATCAGCTAACAAAACATAACATTGAACCTTATCTGAAATCTCCCTTTTAGCAAAATAAACTCGTCCTTCATAATGAACTTTCACGATTTTCTCGCCCAAAAACTTTAACTTCCTATTGTGTTCGAAACTTTCTATAAAACGTAAATAAAAAAACAACGTAAAACTTTTGCATTTCCTGCGCATATTTTCTTCACATTATAACACAACCGTCACTTCCGGTTTCCGTTCTGGGCGTATATCTAGTATATAAAAATAAATAAATCCCGTCTGCTGCTAACTGCTTCAAGTATGCACTGTTATCCTTGCGCCGTTTTGTTTGTCACATTTGAGCTTATTTTTTTGTTTTCTATTTATTTCTTCACTTCGTCGTTTAACTTTTTTTATTGTGCGGCTGCAAACAAAGTTTTCACAGACAGCTTTGTCCTTGTTTTAATGATTCTTCAAGTGTGAGTTGGAGTAATAATTTCATAATTGTTAATTAAAAATTTTCTAGACAAAGCTTAAAGTCAAAGGAGTTTTGTAAAAGTGTGAACCAATCTTTAATGTATATTATAGCTGATTACTATAATTAACTTTACAGCTTAATCGCTTTCAATCTCACGTTTTAGTAGCAAAACCTTTCTCATTAACTTCCCAGCAAAAACTCACAAAAAAACAAAAATGCTGACGTAAAACAAATGTCTGTCACTTTAAGAAATCGTTGCGCTACATTTGTCTAAGCAAGCAACACGAAATTTCCACGAAAAATGTTCCACGAAAAGCGAATGACACGCAACAAAAACACAATACACAAAACACATACATATTTGTTATTAATTGAACCGTACAACTTATATGACATTTATGAAGCGGCCTAGCTTACAAGCAAACACGTTCCGAACAGTAACGAGGCAGAGGTATGGGTAGCAACAACCCTTGTTGCTGCACCATGTGCATGTCTAAATGCCAAATAAAAGCGTTGAGCTAAATGAAAACAAATTACTATTGCATGTGAGCCAAAGGGGGCGAAGGTGAGACAGCCAAAAAAAAAAGGTTCAACCCCATAAAGAAGTAGGAAATGTATGCAGTTAGCCGAGTGACGTCAATGACAATCCAGTCTGTGGCAGGAGCAAATGCAATATGCGTTTGCCTGCAGGAAGACAACGCAACAGCAACAAATGCTTCGCTTTTCCCTGGACTCAAAGCACGCAAAGTGCGTTATAAAATTCGCAGAAGTGTCGAAAACAGGAAACAAAAGACCTGAAAGTGTGGGAGAGGGTGAGCGATAAAAGTAGAGAGAGTAAAAATTAATGAAGGCTGTGCCTAAATTGAGGAATACGTTGTGCGATAAATGATTGTCTCTTCGTGTTCTCCGTGGTCGCTGCCGGTCAAGGCTTGTTGGAAGGGGAAACGGAGCTTAATGACAGGGCAGTTAGGAAGTCAAATGCAGTCGCGACTGGAATTCGATATTGCCTGTGGGCGTTGGAGTGGGCGTGGGCGTGCGCCTATACACTGATATCCCTCGGGCCGACAACACTGCCCAGAGCACCGCCTATGTGTGTGTGCGCGTGTGTGTAGGAGTGTGCGTGCCTCACATTATTGTCGAATCGAAATAATATGAGAGTAACATGTTCATAACGGCTATATGACAAAAGAGATGAGCCTCTATATATGCAATTTTTGACAACGATTAAATTTACAATGCGATTAAAGTAGGTTCGAAATAGATGCAGTGAAATAAACCAAAACGGACTTTCCTAATAAGGTATATATAAAGATTCCTGAGGCACGTCGATTTAGCAAAGTTTCGCAATCTTATTAAAAAATGTAACTTACAATACTCTAGTTCCCCATGTAATAATCGATTACCGATAACAGCAAAAAAAAGAACAAAGCTTAATATTCTCAGTTACTGATTGTAGTTAAAATGCGACAAAAGTTATTAAAGTGTAGTCTTACAATACACAATAGACGTATAGAGGACTATGCAGGCAAAACGAAATAACAGGAGGTGATATTATACTGCTGTATGCTGAATATCCTTCTGATACCATCGTATTAATAGAAGACTCAACGGGGGACTAGAAACGATAGATGCTGCATGCCTGAAGCTAACAACAAAAACCAGCAGCAGTCAGGGGTGACTGTCAATGAACTGCAATAAATCTCAATAAAGTTCGCGACACAGAGACAGAACGCGTAGAGAGAGAGAGAGGGGGAGAGTGGGGCTGGAGCAACAATCCAATGCGCAGCAGGCAGCAAAACAAACAACTGTTGAAGGATAACTCCGAAGGAACCCTCGCCAAACTGTGCAAAGAATATTTTTAAATTTGATTATGGAATGTGGAAAGAGAAGGACAACGGCGTCGCCGACAATTATATGATTTGTGTACGGTGTCAAATGTGCTTCGTTTTCTTTATTATTTTTTTTGCAATTCGAAACTTTCAACCAGAGGGTAGACCTCTTTCCATTTGGGGGATGGTGCGTAGACAACTTTGTTTATACTTTTTTTTACTAGAGATGGGGTAAAGAGGTGTGCACACACACACAAGCACGCACGGCATATAGATTCTTTTGCAACCCTTGCGAACGAAGTGTGCAATTCAATTTTCATTGTTTATCAATTTTCTGCTCATTTTGGGCGCCTCAAAGCGCCGCTTTGTAATTAAATTTGGAGAGCTGCCAGCAACGCATAAATCAAGGCACAATGATGAGAACGTAACCGAGTATGTGAATGATAATTAAAATGACGATGACGATGACGACGATGACGACGATGATGACGATGATGATGACGTTGATTATGATGATTATGATTGCATGTACTCGACACATGGGATGCAAGCCAAAATTGTTGGCAACTGTTGCCTGTTGTCTGTGCTGAGGCTTCCGGAAGTGCGTGGTTGGGCTTTTGTCTTGGCCCAGACTGGCGCAGACAAAGTTTTCTGGCCAACAAACTTCATCCGGGCGCAAGTGGCCGAAAAGTGCACAACGACTCACAGAGACGTTGAAAGAATAGAAAAAGACCAAATCAACTAACTGTTCATATTTTTGTCTATCGTTGCAGCACAGACACATAAATCTCGCACACACAATAAGCATGAATATATTCCTGACTTGTCTGATTTGAATTTATGTGAAACTGATTATAGTATTTTACGTTCTTGCCAAGAATATAGATGGGAATATCGAAAACGGAGAAAAAAGCCGAAAGATTTTGCACTCTTGATTAAGATGTGATTTTTTTTCTCAGGGCTGGCGAAAATGTTTTGAGGTTTTTTATAAGATGATGCTAAGAACTTGGCCGAAGGTTGTAATGTCAATTAGGAAGGATCTCAACGGGAATTTAATGACCTTAAAAACCGTCTAAAAGTTTGGATCTCTGCATGGTCCTCAAAAACAGTATGATTGTAGGTATCTCTCGCTTAATATTAATTGAACTATGATGTCTAGAGATTTATTCTTCACTCTTTCACACAATTTTCATTTGAGATATTCAAAAATAGTAGAAGGAGAGGTCATACGACAATGATAAATATAAATGTGCGACGCGTGCCAAAGCAGCTATCTGTTTGCCATTCATATACGAGAAACGTACGCATAAGCGAATTAGATACCAACTGTTAACCATCTGTGCAGAGATAATACATAAATGTTTAGCTGGCACCCGCCCCTTTTACGATATAGTATAGTTGCAGCCACGTGACATGACGCTTGAGACAACAAATGGAAACGGAAGCCACAACAGCTTGCAACAGCAGCAGCAGATTTAAGTTGCAAACACTTACTTATTTTGAATCTCATTCAAAGGTCAACTTAAGTGTGGCAGCTGGCCGTCTCGGCTGTGTTGGGAACAAAATATTTTATTGTTGTTGTTGGTGTTGCTGCTGTGAAGAGTTGGAGAGTTCGGAGAGTGCTTAACAAGCTCGAGGGTCGGTCGTACAATCAGCACTTCATTAGACGCGTGGCGAGCCGCGTAATAAAAAGCTCCGAGAGAGCGCGGCAGGGCAGACAAATAACAACAACAGCAACAGGGAACCAGAGCAAAACAGAACAGAACAGAACAGCACAGAACAAGAAACTAAAGCAAGTTGAGAGTACGTTGCAAATCGCCTTACTCCGAACCCCTTTCGCTGGTTCAAGCTGTGCGCTGAAGTGTGGCACACACTGTAAGAAAATGGAGTTGCCTGTTATCGTTGATGTTGTGGGGGCCTTTTGGCAAATTTGAAATTGATATTCGCACGGCGTGAAATCAGTTTCAGTTTCAGTTTTTCATTTCGTTTGCCCATTTGCTTCGTCGTCCTCTTTCGGCCTTCAACTATTTTATATGGTGCGTCTTCCTTCTTCTTGCGTTTTTATTTCCCGGGGAACCTTGGACACACCAAGGTACGCCCCATTATTTTTTTTTTTCGTTTTCGTTGACGATTACAATTGCCGGGTAGAACTGTATAGATGGTAGACTTGTTTGTGTGTGGGGCAGACTTGATTTATTGAGTTGCATAAACAGAAATGGCAAACGCAATCATGTCGCAACGCGGCATAAAGTGTACGGCTCGGTTGGCCAGTGCTAAGCTTTTGCTGTTTTAGGTAGCTAAAGGAATTTTACTATGTACATCCGAGCTCAGGTTTCAACTCAATTGCTTCACAAGTCGTTAGGCGTCATCAAGAGGTGGATGAGGCGGGCGAGTCTGGTTGGTGTGAAGCGTCGGACCTGCACTCCATGGTCTTGTGGCAAAGCGGACACCTTGCAGTAGCCAGCTTCCCTGCCCCCAAAACCCATTTGAAGTTAGAGCCACAAATTTGTTGGTTGGGGGCTCTCCAGTCTTTCGAGTACTCCCTTTTTTGTTGTGGGCCAAGTATAAATCAGAAATAGATTTTCCCTTCGGTTTGCTTTTGGCGCCAGTGGCTGTTGTGGGCTGGGTGGAGTGGCATCGGGTTCGGTCTTGGTTTTGGTGGCACTTTGTGCTGCTTGGTGTTGCGCTTCAATGAGGTCGAAATGGCTCAAAAATAATGTGAAAAGTTCCCTTTAACCATTTTTTACTAGTGAAGCAGCAACAGACAAACTTACACACACAAGGACAGGAGAAGAATGAGCGAAAGAAAGACACTCAAATGTGGACTTTTTTGTGGAAGGGGGGCCACACCCCAAAAAGGATTCACTAGAATTTACTCCTTTTGCATTTGCAGCGTTGCCTCGTTGAAGTTATGTGACTTTGGGGAATTACAGACGGCTGCCGACTTTTTTTTTTTTTTTGCTCCATGCAATGGAGAATCCCTATCGCTTACAATGCTGTTTGCCACTTTAGGTTTCGCCTTTGCTTTACAGTTGCTTCTTTGACTTTTACAAACTTTGTTTGCAAGTCATTCACTATTTTGTTGTTGTTGCTTAGGAGTTATGTCTCTGTGCCGTTAAGATATTGATAGTGAAAACTTGAGGAACTCTTCCGGTGGCTAATGTTGCGTAATATAGCCACAACTCTAGCTCAAGAGATGTCAGTGCATGTAAATGTGTTAGTGTTAGTGTATTTAAGTAATGCTGTTAAATGTTGGCCAATCAAATCAGGCATAACAAAACGCACAGTCAATTAATGCAATTAGCTCAAGCTCAAGCTCCAAAACGAGATAATGACAGAGACAGTGTGAGGGAAAGAAAGCTGAGTTCTAAAAAACAAGGTCGCGCCAATTATGCTATAAATGCCAGACAGAACGGCAACGGCAACGCCAACAACGATTTGTGCCAAGAATTGCGCAGACTTTTGAACCAAAAAACACAACGACATAAACGAGTGCAGTTAAGACAAACTGCCTGGCCGCGAAGATAACTCACACACAGAGCAAAAAAAAAAGAGGAGGAAAAAGGCCAGCGAGAAAAGCTAAAAAGCTGAAACAAAGAGGACATCAAGACTGCTGTGCCATGTCCTTGTGCCAGCTACAGCAGCAGCTCAATTAAGACGCTTTAATTGGCCTAATTAATTTACGCTCAAGCGCACTTGACGTCTAAACGTGTTTATTCCCGTGCGTCGCCTTTTGAGAAGGGTTGCTTGCTTGCGGTGCCGTATCCTCCACATTTTAAAATATAAGCCACAGATTTGGCACACGCAAAAGCCAGTAATTAAGAAGCTGCCTATGCGCCGAACCCATCCCCTGCTCCTGCTGCCTCCTGATGATTCCGTTGCCTGTCGACAACCGAGTTTCGTATCGGAAAGGTAACAGTCGTCAGCAATCAGTCGACGCGACGCAGTTGATTTCTGGAGTTTCATTTTAAATATCAAGTTATGCGTTTAATGAGCGGCACGTGACGTAACCCCAAACCATCCCTACGCCCACTTGGCTTTGATTGTGCAAGGTTTTGTGCCTCATTTGTAACAAAGTCTACTTTGCTTTTTAAGAAATTTCTAAATATTTGTTCCTGGTATATAAATAATATATGAACTTTTTAATTTGTTTTACATGACTTAAGCTCCCATTTAATATTATTACGTATCGAATAGACCTACCCTACGGTTAGAATCAATCAATTAAGGTTTATTTTGATTTGTTATGTTCCGCGTAAAAGTCTACAGATTATTTACAATTCTGCTGTTTTGATTTCTATACTCGTTATAGGGATTCATTAAATTTTACAGAGTACTTTGCGGGTTCTTTGTTGTATGCTTTGTTTGCGGTTTATTCATTGTCAAAGTGTATTTTTTTGTATGCTCAATCCTTTTAGTAATTGATATAAAAGGAAAGTTGATTTTCATTACTCTTGCTAAATGCTATTCTATATTATTATTGTAAGCTGCTGAAGAAAAACATTTTGGTTATAAACTTTTAGCTTTAAGTTTACGCACTTTTACGCACGATTTTTTGTCTTGCTTAGATTTTTGAGTCCGTTGATTGGTTTTTAGAACATTTAATTGGTATTCCGGGAAATGGATATAGCTTAAATATATTTATGGAGAACTGAAAGCAAAGAGGCAAGGTAGAGAAAAATTCATTACTCAGGGTAAGTATGAAGACATCGTTTTATAGAAATATCAGTGCCAGAAATTCTATAAGACATTAAACTCTTAACATCTAAAGCAATTCATTAAATTGAATTATGCTAAGCACATTATCTATGGCTTTTTAAAGGACCATATGTCTTAGCAGCGCATGTGCTGTTGACCACTGACGGAAGAAGAGAAAAGAAAATGAAAGTGATGCCAGATGCTTGGCACAAACATAAATACATAAATTCAGGCACGAGTTTCCGCATAGGCGTCTTTAGTATGACCATAAATGAATGATGTTTATTTGTTGCTGCTGTTCTTGTCAATGAGAGTGTAGAGTGCAGAGGGTTGGAAGTCATCATGAATATGCAACAGCTACAGATAAAGCGCAGTTCTCTTCGACTTGAGCAACGACTTTGTTGGGTTGCAAAGGGGTGGTGAGAGGGTAAATGGCAGACAGGATGGCAGGAAGTAAATCCAAACGCGCCATCACAATAAAAATTCATTACGCAAAGCGTAAGAGAAAACCAAAATGCCGGAAGAGAAACCGCAATAAATTTTCGACAAAAGAAACAAATGAAAAAAAAAAAACACAAAATAGCAACAAGAACAACAAGCGCTCAGTTACATGGAGAAATATAGCAACTGCGAACTGCTGTCCACCTACTTAAAATTAATTTCAAGACGGGGCAGCCAAAACAGCAGACGCCGACAACACTCATCTCCCGCGGCGATAGCTTCGTTGCAATGAAGAGGTGTGGGGTTGGGATGGGTTTTGGGTTTGGGTTGGGTAGGGGGTTGGTTGGTTCTACAAGTAACGACAGCAAAGGGCTGCCTCAAAGGGGGATGACTACTGGGTGTGGCCTGTGTTTAAATGGGCGCAAAAGGGTCGCCATGGCTGACTTTCGTTGCGTATGTCAAAATATTGAAATATTGAAGGCAAACAGCAAAACAGCAACAATAATGAGTCGGCACTGGTCAACCCCATAGGCAGTCCGTGCTAATGAATGTGCGATGTACACGACATCGTCATAAAGTCCACCCTCGCACTTACTTATTCGCAGCTAAAAACTCAAATTGGTACAAGTTTTGACAAAAAGAACGGGGCACCGCGATAACAGAGCAAGGACGGAACAAAGGGTCGAGCTAATAGGAAGGATTTTAAGCTCTAGCTAGATCAATAAATGAAAAATGTGCAGGCAGTCCCTAATAAAACATCCTACGCATCGTCATGGGAACCTAGGCATTAATGAAGCGGCATAAAATTCTCTCCAACTCATTTAACAACTTCATTTAACAACGGCACCTCAACATATATAAGTAATCATATGTGTGTATGTGTGTGTGAGTGTGTGTTAGCTGCTTTCTCGAACATAATAATGCCTCGTGTTGGCAATGCCCCGAGGCGCTCATAAAGCCATTAAGCCCACAACCCTTTTCTTTGAGAGAACGATTTCTTGGTTCGCTTTTGCGCTTAGTACAAACCCCCTCGAATTATGGCTCGCATCCGTTTTACTACGACCGTCATAAATTATTAGCGTTTGAAACAAGAGCAAATACGTGGAAATAACATATAGTCTAGACACGATGCTGAACTCTGTGCTTGGGGGATCAACCAATCGATGTGTGGCTTTTTTTATTATTTGGATGATGATCTTTTGCTCGTGCTCGCTAAGCTGTGAAATCGCAAAGCAATATTGCTAGGCTCTAGTTGCCGTGCTCTCAAGGGAATTCGTGTGCACACTGTAAGAAAAACTTAAAAGAAAATACTGAGTTTTCTGTCTACTTATAGTTTTTAGGCAAGCAGCCGTAAAATTACAAACATTGTCTGATTAACTTAAGTTTTAGAAGATTAATATGCAGGATATTACAAAAATGTTTTAAAAACAGTAATTTCTATCTTTTTCGATGGAAGCCAGTTTCTTTATATAATATACCTATAGTATCTCATATTCAATATATTTCTCAACGTGTAGATTATTCAGAAGATTAAGTAAAATGTGTGCTTACAGACTATACGAATTGAATTTCATTTGATGATTAGCGTGGGTTTCTCTATTTCTTTTTTTACTCAATCTAAAAGGGGTAACAAACATGCTGCTGACTGGTTGGCGTGTTTGCTGCACTGGTGCCAACTAAAACGTAAAAGCAAAACACACTTTGCAACGAAGCAAGAAGAAGTAGAAAAATAAATGTAAACGCTAACCGGGCGCTCCATCGAATCGAACCCCAAGCTGAAACCATTACCTCCCAACGGGCTGTGTGCGAACGCTTCGCTTAAAAATAAATCAAATACGGCGCGACATGGCAAACAAGTGAAACAAAATAAAGGAAGCCACATAAACTAATCCCAGCAACGAGTTGGAAAGCCAACATACTCTCGGGTATATGTTTGTGAAGAGTCGAGCGATATGGAAGAGTCATGCTCATGCTCATGCTCCTGCTTATGTATCGAGTATCGAGCCAATTCAATTATATTTTTGCAATAATTTTCAATACACTTAAGTGCAGATACGGCATTGGGTGTATGTGCAGGTCACCCCCTTCTATTCGCCCACCTGTGCGCACACCTGTGCGCAACTTCGGCGGCAGTTTAGAAAACAAATAACAGTCAATACAAAACTCTGACTTTGCCCCAAACCCTGCAGAAAATTTGCTTATGTTGCATATTTTCTTTATTTTTATTGGCCAGTACTGGCTTGTGTGTGTTTCTAAGTGTGTGTGTGTGTATGTTAATGGAAATTGAACCAGCGATTGGCTTTTTCTGGTTTTGGTGGCGCTTCTGAACTTTTTGGAGCGAGAGTTTGTGGATCTCGCAAAAGTTAGTAAATTATGAAAGTGATTGCAAAATTAACTTAAATTGTTTTGGGGTTTGGTTCAGAAGTGGATTAAAATTGCTTAGGCATTACTCCGATTACTCTCGCCCTCCGCACATTTGAAAGCAATTGCTTACAAATCACTCGAAAATTGCCATCGAAGCTGATAAAATGTCTAGCATGTCGTGCATTAAGTGCAACTCCTTGACAATTGCCCGACAGAGCAGCGTGGAAATCAGTTAAGAATAACGACATCGAAATCGACATCGACACAAGGATAACTTCAGCACGAAGCTGAACTGAGTTAAGCTGAGCTATAGATGTCCTTGCTGCTGCTGCTGCTGATTTCCTCCTCCGTGCTGTGTCTTGGGATTGCAGCTAACCCAAACTGACATTGACATTCGATATTATCGCAAACAAACGATCGCCAATTGAAAATTGTGCGGAGTACGAAAAAAGAGTTTATAAAAAAACACATAATTTTTTGGGGGGTGTCTTGAATATTTTCGTTTCTGAGCGTGCGCAAGGGCTTATCTAACAGCACTTTGTCACAGCTTATCAACAATCTATCAGTAGACGTCGAAGCGAGGGTAGGGGAGTGTCATCGTCTGTGGGTAGCTTCGGTTAGGGTGGAAGCAGCGAGCTGTGCAAAAGATAAGTTGTCTCTTTTAACGAAAAATACAGTGAGAAAAAAGAGAAACAATCTTACAAAAGTGCACTTCATTTTACTAGAGTTCATTATTATGATCTTATAACGATTTCTATCTGAAATTAATGCTTGAAGCTTGATGTAGCTTTCAGACATTATTATGAGCATAGGATTGCTGTTAACTTTATTAATTTATAATTTAGAGATTATCAAGTCAAAATAGAAGAACAATGTCTTCAGTTGGGCTTAAACTTAAATTTTGAACTTATATTATGATTTTCATAAGTTGGATTTATTAATTTGTGCTACTTTCAACGGAACTCTTAATACGTCATGAATGTCTTCTAGCAATGCAATAACTTCACTTCGAGCTTACTTAACCTTTAGTACCACATTTTTCTCTTTGTGTATTTAAGAACCATCAGCGCTTAAAGCAATTTACAGATTGAATGTGAGCTCTCTCGCTGAAGTGCGCCTTAGCGGGCAATGCACACACACAAGCTTCAATAAGTTTAAACTGCTGAGCTCTGCTGCATTTGTTAAAGTAAAATCAAACACAGACACATACACCGGCAGCATTATCAACAACAGTTGCAGCCCTGGTGGTAGCGAGTGGGTGGGTGAGAAGGGAGAGAACGCACATCGTCGGTATATATCTATATATATATATAAATACAGGGATGTATAGTGAAATCTTATGAAATGCAGCCATTTGGAAAATCCAGCCAATACTTTTATTGTTATTGCTTCATGTTGCAGAGACAATAACAACAATGTAACGCTGTCACGAGGGGGAGGTCAACATGGAGGGGGCGCGGAGAGAGGTGCCCCTGTCACTGGCTTTACTGGCAAACATACACATATGCTGCCACTTTGAAGCACTTTTGTCAGCCTTTCTACGAATTTGCAGTTTCGATTTTGCACGCTCTTAAAATTTATATCGCTGACAACCTACAATTTCCGCACCTACCCCCCACCCACCCGCACGCTGTACACACTCGAAATGTGTGTGTGTGTGTGCGTGTGTTTTAAATTCTTACTTTTATTTGGGAAAATTGCTTGCTTTGGAGTGCCGTAAATCGTACCCCTGACTTTTATCTCATTAACACAACAAACATGTTGAACACATAATATCAGCGCAATATAAGTCAATCAGCATTTATTTCAATTAGCACTAACTGAAAAATATATAAACAACAACAAATATATTGCACCGACTGGAGGAGACAGCGGGATACAGAGTAAAGTGAGGCGTTAAAATGTTGACTCTCTCATCTGCCATTCAATATCCGCCGACACGTGTATGTGTGTGTGTGTGTGTTCGGGTGTGTGCAAACAGGGTCATTTACCACCAACAAGAACCACAACAACATCTTTGGCTCACGTTGCACTCAGAGTTCAAGCGAGCATCGGCAAATTTGTCTGAATAAACCAAATTACTCACACACACAGAGATCGTTTTTCACACCCAATATAGAGTGTTGATTCTCGGTAATGATGTGAAATATATACGCTTGTCAGCTGGTCAACTGAGCTATTACATCTGTTAAAGTAAAATAAATCTTTTAGACTTTAGTTTTCATACACAAAATGAACTTTTAAATGTAACCAAATATTGTTCAAAAACCTTCTAAACTTATTTAATTTCTTTTATTGCCGTGAAATCCTAAACGTCTATTTAAATTTAATTTTATGCCTAAGAACATAGAATAAAGCACTCAAAATTCTTTAGTAAAACACTTAACAATGAAAAATCCCACTTGACGTTTTCTAAAAGACTTTTTAAACTTTCTGTGGCTGGTAAAAGTTTTCTTCAAAAGATTTCGTTTGTGTAAGTTGTCTTATGTAAAAATTAATTTTGACTGTTAACCAAAAATGTTTAGACAAATGAAACAAAAGGCTAAACGAACTGAAAACTTGTTTAAAAGACATCTAGAAAATACAAGTTTTGTTGATTTACTTTTTTTTTTGTGACATATGCGATGATTAAAATGCAAATCATATGCAAATAGGCATTTAAAATTTAAAATTGCTCACTCACTGATTGAGCGACAATTGAGGGCTGCTTGGCTCGCGTAAATGATAAGTGGGCGGAGGCTAATCAAACAGTGGGAAACCAGTTGACAAACTGCCGGATTCCGTTTCCCTTCGCACAGTGCAAAAATGCGTAATTAATAGACGAAAAAAGCAAACAACAAGCACATGTGCACAGACCAGAGAGAGAGAGAGAGAGAGAGAGAGTTCAAGAAGGTCGTCAAAGGGACGACAAATTGAAATGCCTACGAGCAATAATGTAATACACGACCAAACAAGCAACAATACAGTCAAACTTTGCATTCAAATTGAAACGAAATAAATCTGGAGCGAAGTCAAAGCGTATAAGCACACCAAATACCACGTCAATATAAAATCCCCTTAAGCCTCTTTGGTGTTTAATGCGCTGACAGGAAAGCTCACCAAACAACCTGATTTAGAGAGAGAGAGAGTAAGAGGGAATGCATGAAATAAGTGATGACAGCAGCAATAAACTCTTACATACATATTTAAGGTATTGCAGCTTCACACAAACAGGACGAGTATTTAAGTTATTAAGTTAAGTATTTATTCTTTTTTAAGTCTTTTGTCTTTTGAGCTTGGGTATTAAAAAAACAATTTAGAAAATCTTAAACTTATTTATGTTGATGTTTCTCATATTGCAAACTCAACAGATGCGAAATAACCGCACTTAAAAATGTTTAAGTGTGTTTTTGTCATTATCAGCATTAAATCCAATTTTGCTGACTGTGCACACAACCAGATGGCACAAAAATGTCATAAAATCTGTGCGCGAAGCCATGTGATTATCGTGATCATTATTGGGCATTTGCATGGCAAATATCCCAGGGGCATTTTAGATTGTCAACAAGAATTACAATTAAGTGAAAGTGACGACTCATGGCGTTGCGATTTTGTTGATAATTTGCCCAATCTATTGCATCGTTCCAAAAAGAGACGAGAGTGACAGACTCAATTGATGCTGTTTGCAAGAAAGCTAATGATACATTGGCAACTGTTGTTATTCCAGTTACAAGTAACAAACAACAATGACAACAACAACAGCATTATGGCTAACAAGTATTATTAGAACATTAGTCCGTTCACCCAACACACACTCGGTCACATTCATGTGTGTTTGTAGAACAGATAGAAGCGTGCTCATTAGCCCATAATGTGTATCAACCACATTGTGTTTCATCCTGTCTGTGTACTTTTTTTGGTGTAAACAAGTGCGGCGATTGCGAACACAAATAACTGACCACAGAGATCAACATGAAAATGCAATTAACACGTTAATGTCAACTTGAAATGACCGCCGAATGCCGCAGGCCACGGTTCGTGGCTAAATTAAATTTTCGTTACAGCGTCGCGTTTGACACAAATTTGTGTTGCCTAACATTCGGCGCCAAGCGCAAGCACACACACAGAGAGAGCGAGAGAGAGAGAGATATTTGTAACAGAATTAGCAGAAAAGTAACAAAAAAAAAGAACATTTTATAAATGTAATTACAAGTCAAGGGCAACAAAAAAAAGTAGATTTGAAAAGCAAATGATTATATAACTCTGGATCAAATATTTTTTGTTTGACAGTTATAAATATGTTTCGAATTTGTTAAAATCACAGGATTATCCATTTCATAATATTCAAATGAAATCAAAATTTCTTCAAAGTTATAAGAAAATAATTTATTTATCTTTAAAATTATATAAGAAATTACTTGAAAAAAGTATTTTATTTACTTCAAATGTCCAACTACTTCAACACCCATTTTTAGCTCATTTTCACCATTTTCTCGAATGCTGTATTCAATGTTTAACAGCAGGGCAGATATTGCCTTTATTCTATTGCACACGCAAATGCAAACATATGCTTACATCCTTATTTAATTAACAACTCGTTAATGAAAACGAGGCGACTAGAAGGACTTTCGGACCATTTTATTCACTAATTGCATTCCAACCTGTAGAGCAAAACGTGTAAACTATAAAAAAATGAGGAAAACATCAACGGAAAAATAATAACAACAATTGCTACGATTCCGCAGAAAAGCATCTCTAATTATAGCCACAGTTGTGCGGTTGAATGTAAAATTGGTTTGCTTTCTTTTTCATGCTGCTTTGCTACTAACTGCCACAGTGTGGGGCAGGTAAACGCAAATGCATAACAGAATTTTGCCGTTATATAGCATAGATGCGGTTTATAGCTGCATACCGCTGTTTCTCTCCCCTTGCCAACTCCATTACAACGTTGATATGGTGTTGTTGTTTTGTTGGTGGCTGCTGTGATTTTCTAATTAGGCAAAGTTCGCACGCCGTTTGGTGTTGCCACCAATTTACGCATTAAAAACTACCCCTCGAACTTTACTCCCCTGCCGTAGCACCAGCATTTGTATTACATTTGAAATGAGCATTCAAATATACAAGGATTGCTGTTGCTGTTTTGTTTGTGTCCATCCTTATGACGAATGGTGTGACGACAAGTGTATTTGTGGCTAAGAGTCTCGATTTTCCCCGTGCACATTTGTGGAAAATTGCGTTTGCCAAAAAAATAAAACATAGCCCACAAATATTATTTTGCTCCCTTCTCATGGAAAGCCTATCCATATCCCTATTCACTCTCTGTCTTCCTCTCTTTTCTTTCTTTCCCTCTCTTAATACAACACAAACTACGCATAATAAATTCAAGGAGCTCAGTAAGGTGTTTTTGCAGGTCTCCTTAAAAAAATTGCAATACAAAGATAAAGGCGCAAAAAAAAGAAAAGATAAGAGACCCAAGCAAAGGTAGACTTCGTATGTATAAGTACATATTCTTTGGGATATCCTTGCTAAGGGTGTTTTGATTTGGTTATGAAGTGTGTCACTTAATGAAGCAGGTTTAAGTTTATTCGAAGTTAACCTTTTTGAATATTATAATAGATTTTTTAATTATGTCCCATTATAAACTAATCATAGTCATTGTATACTTCAAAACTTGAAAGTAAAATAAAACCAATCCGATATACATAACTTCATGACATTCCCTTACGGCATACAAGAACTTCAATCTGCAAGAGTATTCACTCTTCGACGCACTAAAAAGCTTTCTTGTCTCTTGTTGTAATTCTATAAGTAAGTAAGTAAGTGTGAAGGTTCAGGCCACAACATGTAACGAAATGTGGGTGTGTGTATTTGAGTCCTTCTCACGCACAAAAGCTGCAGAAAACTGAGCCGCGGTAATCTCAGGCGATTGGTGAACGAAAAGAACAACAACAACAACAACAACAACAACAAAAACTGCGTTGAGTTGTAAATGCCACGCAGGGATTTACGTTTTCATTACGTTTGTTTAAATGAAAGAAGAAGATCAAGGCCACCTGCTCGTAAGGCTGCCCTTTCTGCCAGCTTCTATATGTCTGCATGTCCTGCTTGCTGTATATATACATACATATATACGAGTTAAATTGCTGTGCACATTTGCTGGGCGCTTTTCGTGTGTAATTTATGCGGTTATTGTCTTCATCGCTAACGCACCTCCTGTCGCGTAGGATACACTTTTCGGAGTTTGGGAGAAGAACGAACCTTAAACGCAGTATGCGGGTAGAAGCTGAAGTCGACGTTGTCCCTTCTTCATACTGCTGGCAGTTTTTCATAAAATGTCTGTCCAGGTCTCTCTCTCGCACGCTTTGATCCTTTGTGACACTTGAACGGCTGCGAGCCTGCAGCCTCCAGGAGAGCCTTTAACGCAGCTGCAACATCGGCCGAACGGTTCGGCTACCCGTTCAAAAAAGATTGAGCGCCCACGCAGAAATTAAATTTAATCGCTGTGAAACTTTGGCCCACCCCCCATCCCTCCCTCCAGACAACATAAGCACATGATGGAGTAGAACGAGAGCGAGCCCATTCTCTCGAGAGGGTAATAAAAAAGTCCCAAGTTTTTGCTGTTGCTGCTTGTTAATGTGCCACTTGTGCTATGCTGAGCTCTGCTGTGTTGTACCGTTAGCTGTTAGCTGCTGGCTGTTGGCCCTCTAGTTACTTGGCTAAGTGGCAACTTCATCATCGCGGACAGCGCGTTTTGAGTTTCAATCTCAAGCAGCCATAATTGTATTCAACAAGCTGTTGTCGCTTCAGACTCAACCACCTCGTCGACGTCTCAGTCGCCGTCCTTCACCTGTCTAGCGTATCCATGCAAATAATTTTTGTATTTTTCTCATTTTAACCTCGACGTACTTACGTACAGGTAAGCCACTTCATACGCCTGTTCCTCACGCGCTTTTTTATGCAGATTACGAAATTTATTAGCTGAGTTTCTTCATTTCGTGCTTGTCTCCCTATGTGTTGAAGAATTGCTTTAATGTGCTTGAATTTTAATTTGCTTACCTGTGATTTACAGCGCATGCCTCTAAGACATGGCATAATCATTTTCTATTTCAAATTGTATTTTGTGGGTACTAAATGAAAGTCAAATGAAGCTTATATCATGGAAAACTGCTCTTGTTAAAGAAGGTTCACAAGATAGATACGCTTCTTCTTAGATGTTTCTGTTTACTGATGTATAAATTCTTTCGCTTGTTGTCACGTTCTTTGGTGAATATATAGTTACGACTATCTTCTATGTTTCCCTATCGATATTGATGAAATTCTCACAGACTATCAATATTTTGTCAAGGTACATATTGCGAAAGATAACTTTTTACAAATACTAGTTTTAGTGCTATCGATAATAATCGATATATTAATATTCAGTGCTTCGATATTTAAATTATAGATATATCCACATACGAAAACAGTCAGACATACGAGCATGGACTGTAGATCCTGTTGGGGCATATATAGTTTACTTCACTCGATCAAAGTTGGTTCATTCTGTTTGTTACATTTAATTGCACAAGTTCATTATACCCTTTATACACAGTTCAGAGCATGACAAGTCAGTCCTCAACTCCCTCAATTCAACTATTATCCCACTAACAATATAATTTATGTGCTTATTGACTAGTTTGTTTCTATGTAGATATGCTGTCGTCTATGTGGTCGTAAATCTGTTTATTAATTTGGATGGAAATGCAATTATTACATGGCTACATGAGCCCCGTTTCCGAAGCATAACTCATTTGTTCATTGTCCCATTGCTCCTGCCCTCATCCATATCAATTCAGTTGCATGCAACATGTTGCTGTTGCTGTTGCTGCCATGTTTAAGTTCTTCCCACTACCAACGAGCCAATCGACGACATGTTATGTTAACTAAACTCAAGTCAAGCAAACACGCACACACATAAATACATATACATTCTATATGTGTTGTAAGTTTGGCTTGTTCAACAGTTGATGAGATGTTAAGATAATGTTAATGAGTTCATTAAATCACAAGAAGCAAACCAGCAGCAAACACAGCAGACACACAGTAGGCTAATTTTAGGATAGACAACAAACCATCCAATAGCTTTTGGCCTAGAACTAAATTGGTATTGACAGCAGCTAAATGATGTTGCAACAATTGTCCTTGCGACCATAATCAATGAAGGACGCTAGCGTTGTATCTTTTTTTATAGATAATTTTAGCAGTTGACTAATTAGAAACGGCATTTGATGTCAATTATAATGACAAAAAAAAAATATTTGCTTGACATTTATTTTCGACTCAATATAAGTGAAAAATCAATGAATAGCAAGTGAAACCAATTATCCTTATTTAATTCAGCAAGATACCAACAGATGTGTAAATGTTTTATTGATTTAAGAAGTCGCATTGTTAAATATTTATTTGTAGCTTCTACTCAAAGTTTTGGTTTTGTCCATGGCACAAATTTCACTCTTTAACACAACACTCAGGAAACAAGTTTGAATTTGAAAACTATGCTCTTAAGATTTTGGCGCGTAGCGACTGTTATAAGTTTTAATTAAAAATTGTCATCCAAACTTTTGCTATTCATGTTTAAAGCCTTTTCAATTGAACAAAAAAGTTGCAGGTTGGAAAACTTCAAGTTTGTTATATTCGCTATTTTAACTGCATTTAACTTAAAAAATACTATTATTTAAGTGTTCATTTTGTTACGACTTTTTGACTTAAATGTTAGTTTTTTAAAAGTTTTTTTTTCAGCATTTTACCGAAGCAAATAAGCACAAAATATCATTTAAGAACTTGTCAAACTAACTGACGCCAATAAAGAACGAATACCACTTTCAAACCACTAACTGAAATCCGCTGTTTTAATGCCAATGTAGTCCTGCTGACATAAAAGTTGACTGCTAAAAATTTGTAACTTGATCGATTTGTGATTTATCGGATTGATGGCATGGAAAGGTGTGTGCGTTTTACACACACACACGCACACATACTCATGCACTAAACAAAAGACAGATAAGCAAATCGCACACGCACACACACAGGTAACCAAACACACACACACAGATACACAGCTATGGTTGCACCCGCACAGGATAATGATATGCAAATAGCATGCGCTTTTCACTGGCATTCGAAAATCTGTGTGTTCGTATATGTGTGCTGGTGTGTGTGTGTGCGCATAGGTGTGGACTGCCTTCTGTCTCTGTTTGCAGCCAGTCACCAAAATCCCCAGAAAACACCATTTCAATCTCAGCTGAGTCGTGCTGAGCTGCCGCAGTCAGCCGTTGGAACCAGATGCACAGACACAGACAGATAGTCAAGCAGTGGCAGGGACAGGGACAGGGAGAAGCGAGGAAACGTGGAAACGAAACAGACGACAGTCACATAAATAAGTATGTGCACACACACACACGCGCACACACTCGCATTACCTGAATTCCCATTGCTGCTACTCTGGCTGCTGATGTTCGATGTTTCGGTGTAAAACTACAGATAATCAAAGTCATTAATGTGGGTTGTGATTTCATCATGCCACACGATATGCAACATGCCATCCACCTCTCCCATCCACACACACACACACACACACAGTTTTTAGCACCTCACAATGATTGAATTAAAGGCCACTTCATGTGCGAGTATCTGACAGATACATCACAGATAGTTAAGAGCTTCTGCTGCCAGCTAATCAAATGCAATTTGTTTCACCAGCTGACCGAAATGACAGCTTATTAAAGTTACAAAATATATAAATATGTAGGTGCTTTTTTAATTTTACACATTTTTAAACAGTTTTCCGTTGTCAGATTTGGTTTCTCCGCTTTTTCGTGAGGTCAATTTTAAATTATACACTTCCGCTTCCTTGCTCTGCTTTATGCTCGATTGGCGCTGACTGCCAATTGCCAACTTACCTGAAAATCACAACCCTCCCCTCCCTTGCCGTTTTTCCCCTTGCCCATTGGAGTTGTTTTGCTTGCTTGCTTGCTTTGCTCGGTGTGTGTAAATATTGAAATCGATTCAGGTTTTCATAAGCCGTCTTCGTCTTTCGCTCCGGCCAAGGCCAGCTGACTGCAGCCCGTCTGTTCAACCGGCCCTCTCTCTCTCGCTCTCTCTCTCTCTCTCTGTTGGCCGAGACTTGCGGTTTCGTACCCTGCTTGTTATGCTTTATGTTTGTGCCAAGTTGTTGTCGTCGTTGCTACACTGGGAGCTGCTGCTGCTGCTGCGGCTGCCTTTGCCTGTTTATGCAAGTGGATTACGGTGTTTGGTTCTGATTATAAATCATCTTTATAATCCGTAAATCGTGTTTGGTTAACATAATGGAATAAATTTATTTTATTTATTGCAGCTGTAAGTTTTAATACGATTTCTTCACCAATCGTTCCTCGCTTAAACGAATGGGCATGTTGTGCGCGTGTGGTGGTGGTGGGGGGTTGAGGGTGTCCCTCTCTTTCTCTGACCATTTAAATATATATTCTGCCTACTCGGTTGCGTCAAGCATTTAAGTTCAAGTGCACTTCAAGGGGAATGAAAGTACGGAGGGTGCAGTTTCAGTTGCTGCTTGCCCCTTGGCTTGTCCCTCTGCTGTTGCTGTCGCTGCTGCTCTTTGTCCCTGCTTGCAATTATTGTAAATTGCTCAGTGTCATTTACACACTTTCCACGCATTTTCGCCGATTTTCTCTGCTTGTGCTTTTTTCGCATTTCGCTCTGTTGTTTTTTTTTCGCTCCCCTTGGCGCCATCATCGTTGGGCCCTTGAGCGTTGTCACTTGCTTATCTGTGCATTGTTCTTCTTCTTCTTCGACTTGTTCTGGCCTCTCCTTAAGTGTGCGCTCTTGTTGTGCGTCTGTGTGTGTGTGTGTGTGTGGTTTTTCCAACGTTAACCAACATGCCCACAAAATGGCTGCACTGTGCAGCATTGCTTCACTGCAGCTCATTAAACGCATGCACTGCAAATTGTAAATATATATGTATATATATAAGATGGGGGCGTGGCATATGGCAAAAGGGCATGACTATGTGTGTGTGTGTGTGTTGAGTAAAGCTGTTCGCCATAGTTTTGAGCCAGGTGCAAGCACTTTAAGAATACAAAAGTAAGCCAGGCGAGCGACAAGCCTGTGTGTTTTGTGATATATTGCACTTTAGCACCAGTTGGCCACACTTAAAGGTGATAATATGAAACCCCTTTGGGGTATTACTTAATGCACAGCATGAGTTGAGGGTTTACCATTGCATTTTATGCTTTTGCAACTCAAGCCAGAGCGGTTATCGAAAACCTTAAATGCGGTCTCGACTCGGTGAGAAAATTTTTTAAAAATGTTTAACCTTAAAAAGCACTATGTTCGCATCCATTTTGACTAATTAACTAGCACACCATTGGGGAAATATTCACATATTGTATATTCCGCTACTCTCTATCTCTCTCTCACACTCTCTCTCTTTTCTCTTTCTCTCTGAATAAGTGGCAGAAACCACTTAAACACCATCAAAGGGCGCCAAATTGCCAACGATGATTATTTCTACAAAAAAAAATTCATAAGCGTATTTAGTACACAGTTAGCGGGTGCGAACCAACACACATACACACACACCCATGGTCATACACACATGCACATGCATAAATACGTTGCGTTGGGGCGGCCAATCTATGACCGTATTTGTATATGTCTGAATAGCATTTGGTTTTGGAGGCGCAATTTACCAGCAAATTAAAGCGCACTTTAATACACTCACAAACACACACACACACACATACTAAACGAACGCAACGCACACACATGAACAGCATGACCACATGCTGGTAAATGCTCGTATGTGAGTATGTGTGTGTTGTTTTTGGTGGTATATACCCTACAATATAGATCAAATAGAAACTAAAAACTTATTTATTTTGGGATTTTATTACTTTTCCCGAAAGAGTTATTTTAATTAAGTTTGAGAAACATTATAAAATCAATTTTAAAAAGCATTAGTTATAAAAAATTATTTCAAACATATTTAACATACGATTTTTAGTATTTTTTAGAGTTAATGTAATAAAAATGAACTTAAAAAGTGAAATAAATATAAAATTTAAACTAAAGATTGTCAGAGTTATATAACTAATCCCATTAAGCGCATTACAGGGTATCAGCCTTTCGCAGCACTCTTCAAGCAAGCAATAAATATTTGTGTGTTGCCTGCTTTCAAATTGAAAAAGTTGTTTTTCGGGGCTACCCGCTAAAAAGTTAGGTTGTGTTTCTATGCACTTTATTGAGATAGAAAAATAGACAGAGAGAAAAATAGACAGAGAGAGAGAGAGAGAGAGAGAGAGAGATAGACAGATTACGTCTCGTACACATACTGATGAGTTCCCCCTCAACCTATCCCACAGCTCACGTATGTGCACTGATTTATATGCTGCTTAGTTCGACTCAAAAAAGGGGTCGTCAATATGGCTGTAGTCTAATTTAATATTATGTTTAGCTTTGTGCGTGCCAAACTAATTAAAAAGTATTTAATAGCCGTAAACATTGGCCAAAAACCTAAACTGTTATTACCACCCAACAACAACAACAACAACAGCAAAGGGAAAACCTATAGCAACTGAAACTTTGTCGTCCAACTTAATTGTCGCCTCTATGCAATACTTATATATATATATATATATATATATATGTGTGTGTGTGTCAGCGGGTGCATCATCAACATCATCAAAAACATCGTCGCTTTCCTGCTTTTTTCTCTCTCGTTTTAAATGTGCCTGCGTTGCCAGTATTTTTAGGCGAATGTCACTCGGCCCAGTGTCCCTTTTGTTCTGTTGTACTTCTCATTAGGAACATTGCCATTGCATTTGTACTACGTGTGGCATACTCCACTTTGGAGCTCATTTCTCATGAAGGAAACGCTTGTGTTTTTGTGTGTATTGCAACTTTTTTTTATGGGTGCAAGTCAAAGTTGGCCAGTTAACGGATTTTCGCACTGGCCCTTTAGGGTCTTCTGATACTTTTAATTGTTTGGCATACAACACAAACTTTACTTAACACGTAAAATAACATATGCACACAATAGACTGCTGAAAATCAAATTTCATTTTTACTTAATCCCTTCTCCATGAAAGTTCTCAGCGTTAACGTACTTACCACTTGAACAAAACTGTTTATTTGGTTTAGACATTAAGTGTTAGTTAAGTATTAGTATTATGCTGCTTAATATTGACTGTATTTAATAGTTAAAACCAGTGGAATTTAGACAGACAGATAGAAAGACAAGCACAGAGACAGACATTCAGCATGGTTAGTTTTATTTGCAAGAACGTAGACAATAGAATAGAACGTAGACGAATGGAGAAGGTAGAGTAAACTTTTTAATTGTTTAATGTTTAGCCAAGTTTTTAGTTTAGTTCGTGCGCTTTCGTTGTTGAATTTTCGGGCATTCTTCTTTCTATATGTTTTTCTTTGTTTACTTCTTTTGCAGCACATGTGGCGGATGATTTATTTATTTAAGGTTGCACTTAAGCAAACTAATGGGGGTCTGTAATAAGGGTGCATATAAAACGGTTTTGGAAAACAGGTTATCAAATTTTACAAACTTCGTTAACTACATTTCTTACGTCTCTTTTTATTGTAGATATCTTTTGATGTATTCATTTACACTTAAAAGTATGTAGACTTGAGAAAACATTCCGTGAGTAAGTTCTTGAATTCTTAACGACTTTAACAGTATACCTTGCTTCTATTTACTCTTTCAATGTCAACGACTCGATATGCTTTACCAACAAAAAGCTTCGATGCCAATAAGCAAAAATGTGAACTGTGAAAGCTTTTTGTCTACGTGGCAGCGGAAGTCAGTGCTATAAAAAATCAAACACTCAAAGCGGAAATAACAGCACTTCTTGGAAACGTTCGCCCTGCCAGATACCCTTACAGTTAAATAACTTTTTTTTGAGTATTAAAAAAATGCCTTTAAAATGGGTTCTGCTGTCAACAAATCGGCAAAGTTCTTAAATATAAAAACTACAGGGTATTCTTAATGTGAAAAAAAGATACAATGCTTGGGCGTGTGCATTTGGTATACGAGCTTTGTCAATAGTTCAACGGAGCGGAAGTGCAAACTGCTGTGAAACCAGAAAAATACTACAAATCGCAATCTTCGATGAAAGTTTTAGATGGCCAAAAGTGTTCTAACCATAACGTACACATACGCACATACATCAAGCAAGCTTCAATGTGTGACTGTAACTGCTCCACACACTTGAGAAGCTTACTATTTTTATATATATGACGTTTTTTTTTTGCAAGATTTTTCCTTCCTTATGCCCACTTGACAACGCATAAAAATTCTACGCAAAAGTACTTCTTCTTCCTTTATTTGTTGTTTTTGTTTTGTTTTTTTTTGGCAATAAAAGTTGCAATAAATTGAAATGCCCAACGCTTGGTCTGCGAGTGTTTGACCAAAAAATTACGACATTTGCGCGTTTTATATATATTGGATCGCTTTCCAGCGTCAATGTTTTATGAGTCAATAGAACTGGAATAGAGCTCAGCTCATAAAATCTTTGCTGTGTGCATTGCATAATTGTTCAGTATATAATGGTGTACGAGTCTCTGTGTGTTATCTGTGTGCTGCTATGTAAAAACAGCAATTAAATTTAACTAAATTGTATCGAACTTATCGGCGCAAATCAGTGAACCTTTTGCGATTTGCAATTAAATGTGTGAATGCAATTCATATATGAATTGTATGTATGCAAATTATGATTAAATAACAGATATATAGCACTTTTGCCTCTAATAACCAAGTATCTCATTAATCCAATTAAGCTAAATTAATTAATATGCAAATCGACTAACGAGCACACTGCATTGATTTCTCTACACACTACACTCGGCACGACGAAGGTCGCTGTGGGAGATTGTCGGAGGTTGGAGTGCATTAAAATACGTGCGTGTGTTTGTGTAAGTGTGTGTGTGTTTTAATGGCATGTCACGGCAAATTATACGGCTGTAGAACATGCACACGCCGTGTTTCGCCATTGATGAACCGTTCCGATAAGCTGCAAGCACAATCTCGTGACGTTACAAGGAGGCGCGACAAGGAGGGACGAAAGTCAACGATAATTCACTTAAAACTCATATGCATGTCCTTGTGTTGTATGTAAGTGCGGCCAGAACTTATGTATAGTATTAATTTTCATGTGGTAATATTGTTAACGAGCTTATGTCCCATGATTTACGCATTAGAGCTCAACTCGTCTTAGAATTTCCATGAATTTTATTGATAAACACGCAATTAATTAAGTAACCAACTTTTAGCACCTCTTGTGACAAGTAATCTCTCAAAAGGATTTGCTATTCAAATAATATTTTCAATCAATTTTCATATCAAAATGATTTATTGGCCTTTCATACTACCTGCAGCAAAGTACAATTTTTGACATTTCCTCGAGTACACTGTCACAAACCAGAAGAGGACGTCAAAAGATCAACATTTTGGTTCATTCTATCTTAAGTTCTGTTAAACCCATTTATTTTATATATGCTTAAAACATGCTTAAGAGTAAGTACAAGCTAAATTTTTTGCTGTTCCAATATTTCAACTTTTCTTAAAGTGCACTTATAACATATTTCACATGTATTCTCGACTTGACTTATATAAACTAGTAGAATTAAGGTCAATCCTCAAGCAGTTGAAAGTGCAGCTACACTACGCTCTAATTGCATAAACGACCTGCTGTTCGAGTTCATAATCAATAGCGACATAAATATTAACATGTCCCACTTCGTGCTCGTGCGTTAAGCATAATAAATGCAGCTTTGAACTCCTGCTCATTGCCACTCCCTGTCTGCCCCTACCCAGGAGCAAAGAAGCTTACGTGCGTGGTGAACAACCACTGAACATGTCGACCTACCTACCAGTTGTGTCTGACTGAAGAGAACTGGGTTAGTCCAGCACATGGTCAACTTGGCATGGTTTCATGTTGGCGAATGTCCAAAGACCAACGACGACGAGCACACGGAACTCCGAGCAAGCCCAGTTACCTGGGTTTAATTTAAATACGTGTGGGGTCAAACACAGCCACACTTACATGCAGATACATGCATTGCATTTCTCAGCTGCCCACTGTTTGATTAGATGTTGTGACCATTCCTTATGCCTCTTGCAATTATGAACATCTCACAAATGGCAAATTGTACAATCTACATATGAGAAAATGCAACGCCACACATGTACATGTACACATAGATTGTTTGAAGTTTGCTTTGATATTTGAGTTTCAATGATACGAATCTTTTAATATTTCATGTATTTCATGGCGAACCACAAATTTCGTTGGTTTGTTTCAGTCGCACATCTTAATTGATTCTTCGAAGCAAAAATGACAATTTGAGAGTTTACAATTTAATTGTATACATTTTAAAACCTGAGTTGATGTTGCCTTTGTTTTGCCGGAAAGGGTTTAATATTTCTCTATGCAGTGTCCTTTTAAGTTTTGGCCAATTTTTAACTTTTAAAAGTATCCGGCGTGTTAAGCATAAGCTCTTATTGTAAGAAGACTATAAAAATAACGGTTGCCCATATTTTATTAATATTCTTTTGCCCTTTACTTGGGACTTGTGGCGACACAAAAAGCTTTATGGCTTGCCATCCAAAATGATTTAATGAGTTTTTACAAGAAACGCCTTAAGGGTCAAGTTTGCTGTTGTTCCTGAAAGTTTAAGCACAAATCCTCAAATCAGTTGTCAGGGCACAAAGTGTTGTCTAATTATCAAAAGGCAACAGCTGCGCTAAAGTTGCTCATTCAAAAGCAGGTAAAACATGAATTAAAGCTTTTGCATTCTTTTTCGTGCTGTTGTTGTCATTGTTTCCGCCCTCCAAAATCCGGCATAGAGATTTATCAGCCAAGTGTCACCACGAGTGAAAATTTATATGCACATTGTATTGTCCCGGCTGCGACAACTGATCGGCAGAGCCAAAGGCAGACTTCCTGCGCCACAGCTTCTCTCACACACTTCATGTTATAGCCATTTCCAAGTCGCAGCATCTTCATTTGCATGAGTGTCTTTTTGAAGGGGAGTGGGGTATGGAGTGGTACAGCGAATTAGTGAAATCTACTTGAGAATCCCATGACTGTCACAGAGCTAAAATGTTCCTTCTCCTCCTCGACACACACACACACACATACACAGACAGACACACACCTTCAGTACTTGGAGGTCTAGGAGTTTACACTCTTCACACTTGATACTCTCAAATGTGCTGCTGTGCCTGCTGTCGGCTTCCGGCTTAAGCAATGCTCTGTCGCTTCCATTTTCATACTCATTGCCTTGGCATTGGAGTCGTCTCTTTCTATGTGTGTGTGGGTATATAAATTAACATTATGTTTAAGTATGTGTGACAAGCGACTTCTGGGTTTCAGTTTACGTGAATTTATGTTCCATTCAAATTGTCCATATGTATGTAAGAACTGTGCACCGTTTGCAATTAAAATTCGCGTGAGCAATAAAAACATATATATAGATATTTATTGGAATACAATGTTTCCAATTTAATGGCACAAGTAATTGCGATTGCTATAAATAGGAAATTAATGAAATATTTATTGTTGCCTCGCTGACTTCCGTTTAAGTAACAGAAACTTTCAAACCTGTACATAAGAAACATTACAACTGATAATTCTCTAAAACCAAACTGAAATCAGCTTCTACGCCAGCGCCCAGATACGGTTTGATGCCTATGCCAATACGGCTCGTATAGTCGCAGGTAACTGATAAAAATTTATTACGTATGCGACACGCGTATTTCATTTTGTTTGCTTGTTTGGCGCGTTATTATCGCCCAACGTTGCGTATGATTAACATAAAATGACAGCAGCCCCCCCGAAAAGCGCACACCTACCTACCAGCTTCATACCTGTTTATGTACTATAACACCAGCCTCCAAATTGCTATCGGAATTTGACTTTTTCATCTGATTAACATAATTTTCTGCCATTTTGCCAGATCGACAGCATAGCGCACGGCGCCACATACATAGCCATGGCCAAAAACAGGCAATGCAGATGATTTGGTGTCTGCAACACACACTTTTTCCGCCACAAGATTTATCTATATATATATATATATATATACATATATTTAATGTTACGTGTACTGAATATTATCGCCTTCGATCATCGTTGCGGCCACCCAAATATTCACACTGGCTGTAAACAGTAAAAATGATGAAATCTTCGTTTATTACACTGAGAACAACAAACAGCACAGAACAGGTACGAATTGTATTCAGTTGAAGGTATTATAGGAAAAGTTCTGTTAAAGTAAAACTTCACTTCATCTTCGAAATAATGTATCGAGTAATCACTAAGTTAGGAATTTGAACTAATACCCCAACTAAAGTTTAGCACATTTCTAAAAGACCTTATCATCATCATTTTATATTTTCTGTTTCAAATTGCAACATATTTTCTCAGTCTTATGTAACACGATACCTAATTAAATATCGTTTAGTTATCGATTTCTGTGCCCCCATTTTGTTTAAGTGTAGCATGTTGGCACAGCAAGTGCCTCAATTGCGTATTTAGCTTTTAAAGACCTGTGCCACTTCACGGTACGAGCACACGGCAAAGGTACAAACGCATTGTTTTGCACCAGCTCCAACACCCGCTCCCGTTTCGGCTTCTGGCTGTGGTGTTCGCGTAGTTCGATGTCGAATGGAACGAATGAATGGGTGGTTCGCTGTTCCTGTTTATCTATATGAGACACGGTGTATGTGTGTGTGTGTGGAATGACACTGTTACACGAAGACACAAAAGCGAACATGGCAGCATTACTAACGGTTCACAGCGCCAGCCAATCAATGAGATATTGTGTGCGTATTCCACAGTGGGTGTACGTGTGTGTATGTGTATGTGTGTGAGTGTGTGTGTACGTGAGTATGTGTGTTAACAAAAGTCGCTAGAAAAAAGCCAGCGGAAACTAAAACAAGTTGCAGCACAACGCTTGAGAGAACAAGTAAGAAGGCTCTAGTCGAGATATCCCGACTAGACTATACCCTGCACCCTATACCTTACGCATACTGTCAGTGATTGCAAGTATGTGTGAGTGTGTGTGTGTGTGTGTGTGTGTGTGTGTGTGTGTGTGTGTGTTGAAACAAACTTGTATTGCCTAGGGATTAGGCGAGGTTATGTACCAAATCTGGAGTCTCTAGCTCTTATAGTCTCTGAGATCGACGCGTTCATACATACGGACGGACGGACAGACGGATATGACTATATCGACTCGGCTGTTGATGCTGATCAAGAATATATATACTTTATGGGGTCGGAGATGCTTCCTTCTCCCTGTTACATACTTTTGCACAAAACCATTATACCCTTTTTACCCATTTTCAATGGGTTAAGGGTATAAAAAGACTGCATTCGCAGTACGCCCAACAATAGGCAAGGCTTGTTGGTTGGGATTTCCAACATTGAAAAGCAATAAATTCCTAATTGAAGCCACTTCGCTGAAAGAGCACCAAAGCACATAAATGTATTTATACTCACTCACACACACATGTACACATACAACCATCTATCAGGGCCCATCTTTTGATTTATTTATAATACGGCATTAGAAGCTATTTCAATTTAACTTCAATGAGCCATTTTCCATTGAATATATCAGCACAATGCGTAAGGAGAATGTATATGTGTGTGTGTGTGTGAGCGTGTCTTTTGCTTAAATGTGCGTAAGATATTCAGAAAAGGCAGTGAAACGGCAACAATTAAATACTTGAGCGCAGTTGAACAAAAAGGCAATTAAAAGATGTTAATACGTTCAAAAATGTGCCGAGTCGTTTTTCAAGTTCAAGCTAATTAATATTGATTAAGGTCTAATCTTAAGTTTATTTCATTTTAATATCTATGGGTATCTTAAGTTTACTTGTCTTAAACCATTCTGTGATGGTTCTGTTTTCCGATTGTAATACAGACTGATTTTCCATGCAGAAAACATAGTTTCCATCAATGTTAAATCAGCCAAACGACTTTTAAACGTCGTCAACTACTTTAACTGTTTCCACTAACTAGCAAACAATAAAGTCAAACTGAAGCAATTTGTGTCACCAATTAGTAAATAAGCAACTTGGCAAGCAAACAGGTCAAACAAGTTGACTTACATTGTGACTCGTAATGAGCCATTGTAGTTGTTGCGTAGTTGCTATAAGGCTAACTACATGGATATGCAGACAAGAAGGACATGCTTCATTGCAGTATGGCTCAAAATATGACGCAAGCACACAAGAAACACGAAACATGACGGGCTCTGTCTTCCTGCTTCTCCTCCTCCTCCTCCTCCTCATCTGATGTTGAGGATGATGATGATGTGGACATTGCTTGGGTGAAAGCTGGTGACATGTGACAGTTGCCTTGAAGGTATTATTACTCCATTACGCATGCACTTAAGGCATTCATTAGTTCGTAGATAGGCGCTCTTCGGAAGCTAATTACGATGCACAGAGCAAGGGAGAAGCGATAGAAGCTCATTGCACAAATCCAACCACAATGAGCTTTGCTCAGTTTCAGCACTAAGGCAGACACAGCAAACCCAAAAAGGACAATCACAAACGTAGCACTGACTGACTGACAGACTGACTTGTTGACAAACAGCCCAGGTCAGTACCAAGTTCCCTGTTCCCAGTTCCTTCTGTATGACGGACCGAATAAGCGGAAGTCACTCCAGTCAGTGCCTGTCGTTTGTGCTCGAGATCTGAATTGGCTTTCACAATGTTGTTTGGCTCGGCTAAGCCCGTAAAAAAAAACCAATTCTCTCGTACTTCTCCTCCGGCTTCACACCCAGCACACCCAGCACAACCCGCCCAAGCGTCTGCTACACGCAAATGCAATTAACACGCCAGCAGTCAGAGCGGAAATGGAGAGCTGCTGGCCAATGATGACCATCTCATGTGGCTCATCTGGCTTTCTCGTATGGCTTTCCAAAATTGGCCCTACTGCATTTAGTTTGAGTTTAAAGGCTTTTTTTTGGGCACACAAATTATATGTCTGACGGCCCAAACTCAATTAGTTTCAAATTAAGTTTTTATGAGTAAGTGTTGACTCAATAGACTTTAAATGGCATTCAAAGCCACCCCAAAAACATTATTTCATTTGGCAATAAACGACATTTATGTGATTTTAAACTGGCCCTTTGAAGCTGCAACTAAGCGATATAAGATTAAGGGAGGTGCAAACAAAGACCAGACAGAATCTAATGCGCACGACTGCCTCTCCCTCTCTCTCTCTCTCTCTCTCTGTCTGTCTGCCTCACTTCCCAGAATGCAAGACGCAATGTTTTAAGCAAGACAGAGTAGACCAACAACTATGCCACCTGCAGTCTGCTAATGCTCTTAATACCATCTATCCGAAGGGCTTAATGGGCCTTAAAGTGTTTACTGCAAAAGGGTTCAGAAAGTATTATACCAATTTATGCTTGTACTAACGTATGTTTATTTACGGGTGGAAATAACAAAAAATGTTTTCTTTCGGACATTCGGACATAGCTAAAAATATTTATTAAAATATTACTCAAAAAAATAACTTTGAAGTTTTAAATTAAGTAAAATATCTAAAAAAAAGAACGTTTTTTGTACCAATAAAATACTTAGAAATACTTGGAAATTGTACGAAAATATGGAAGCTTATCTCAAAATCAGTAGAAAAATGTTGAAATTGATTTTATTGTTTTAATTTTATTGTCTTCAATACTTCTTACAGGGCATTTCAAAAGTTCACAGCCTTGAAAACAAAATCTGCAATAGTTTCGTCTGCCTTTGGCCTCAAGTCTAAACGCAGAAAAGGAAAATGAAAACGTTTGTGCTTTTGTCGCGTTTTGCATTTCTCTTTCCGCTCGTCTTGTATCGGGATATCTTTTATCTTTTTTATTTGCACTTTCATGCCCAATTCACTTCGCCTGCTTTTCGGCCAGCAATGAGACAAAGTTCACAGAGACGAATATGGCCACGATTATCTATTCAAATGGAAGCGACTTAAACATTTGCATGAGCCAACACACCAATTTCAACTCGAATGCCACAAAGAGTCCAATTTTGAGCACACTTTAAGCTAGGCCAACAACAACACTTTGTCGAGCAACCTTTTTGCTTATTTTGAAATGTCACCTCAATATTATTAGGGTGTTTATTTTCTACTTGCTCTTTAGTCATTTGAATATTAAAGCTTTTTAGCTGCAAGTCATGACCGTATTAGAGTAGCCTGACATTCTACTAACAACAGTCACACTTATGTTTCCATACACACTAACAAACAGTCACTCACACACACACACACACACACACACACATTTTTACAAATGCGTTCCTCATTGAGTGCAAAAGCATTGTCCAACGCATAAACCATGTTGCAAATGACCAGACGTGAGCCCTCCATTAGCCCGCCTGACCGGTTGCTGCCCCAACTGCTTAACTCTGCGCTCCCTTCGCTACCCTCACTTTACCATCCACCCTTTTGCTAACCCTGTAAACGGCCTGGATCGGTGCGGGCCAAACGAGCCTGGTTTGTTGCCTGACTTTTGAAGCCTGTACAAGAACAATTTTGGTTTTGCTTTTGTTATACCCTGTACTTAAGATATATGTGTTTCATTAATCTTAATCCTTAATCTTGTTCCCTTCATTAGTTTTTGGTGTTTAATACAATCAAATCGGCCATTCGATTTTTCTAGCCAGCATTTTAATGAGTAACCAAAAGTTGTTCTGCCAAAAATACAACAAAAACACAATTTTCGAGTTGTTGTTGCCGCTGTTGGCGTCTGTTGTCCATGTTGTGTGCTAGTGCTTTTGCTATTGTTTGTTCCACTTGACCACTAAAGCATAGTTTTAGGCGCTAAAAGCTAAACACCAAAATTCAGCAAAACAGCTGCTGCTTCTACGACTTGCGAACTACACCAGATGCACAAAGAGAGAGTGGGCATGAAAGAGCTGCCTCTGGGCCGGAGCACTTTAGTTTATATCGTCTATATACGGTATAACCGGCCAGGTCGGGCTAACTAACTATATTGTAGAATGTGCTGCAACGGTGACTTGTATTTTTTGGACAGGTGCCTGAAGCTAGTTTTGAGTGGCTGTCTCGCTCAGTTGCGCCTCAAATGCCTCGAATGCCTGAGTTAACTTGCCACTAATTGAGAATTTCCGTTCACACTCTACAAACTTTCTCACTAAACTCTCTCTCCCTCTCTCTAAATGCATTTGAAATGCAATTAGCGTGCCGAAAAATATTGGCTTAACCATTTTTTTTTTCTTGTGTGTCTAAATTAAATTGAAAGAACTTTTTTAGGAAAACCATTTGCTGGCCGTTTCCTTGTTTGATTGATTGACCAAAAAATAAACTTTTTATGTCATGTATGACATTGTCGTTTGCGGCTGTGTCATAATGATTATAAGTTTGTGTTTCTATTGCACTTGTTGTTGTTGTTGGTGTTTAAGCTTTTTATAGCGATTGCCATCGACCGCAACAAAATAAACCGCTTTATAAATAATGCACATCGAATATGAATTTGTGATTTCAATTTTAATTGTATTGAATAAAAATTGAAAATTGTTGAACCATCCATAAAACAAAAAGGTTGCCCAACCATACAAATACAATATTCCAAAAATTAATTAAAACTTATATTGTAAAGAGGGAAATCAGCCAATTACCTAAAACTAACCTAATACGGCAACAAAAATATTTATTTAGTAAATTATATTAACTTTGATTGTATTTTCAATGCTAATATTGTTTTTTTGTTTCTCCAAGCGAATATTTTTATACCTAATAAGAAAAAGTCCAGGTAGACAACAGTTATATCCAAAAAAAAAAATTTTAGGTTGTATGTCTAGTAGGGATATTTACCACAAACTGTCAACGGAAATTATCGACCAAGTTTGCCAAAACACACACAAAATACGTTAGCTCCATATGCATGCCGAGTGCCACAAACCACAGAGTATTTATAGCTGCTTCCATGTGCAGCAGTGTCTGACGATTATAAATGGCAAGTTTTGGTAAAATTGCGCTTAAAATTTATACCTGCTGCGGCTATCACACCTTAAATGTAGACTAAGATCAACTGAGAGACAAATTGATAGCACTTGGAGATACTTTTACTAAGCCAGGAATTTGCAATCGTCTCGATGAAAAAGTGCAACTTAGATGCTTAATGTTCCAACGTATATTGAATATTATTGAAAGGTGTGTGGATGTGAATCATTTCATTCTGTCTGGCTGTCGTTTGTTGGCCAAATTTAAGCGTTGGAACTTTCCGGCCAATTTCACATCGTTGGGCAAATGCTGCCGCTGCTGCAGTCAAACGACTTTGCACGTCGCAGCTGTTTAAATTTAATTTGCTGCGTACTGTTGCAATGGCTTAGAGGTTGCAGCGACCTGGTAGTCTGTTTTTCAGGTCGCAAGAAATCAACATTTTGCTCGGGGCGACGTGCGCAATCGAAGCAAATGCACACTAGGCAGCCAGCACACAACTAAGTCAGTTGCAGTGAAGTCAAGTCGGTTTGAGTTGAAGTCGAGTCGAGTTGAAGTCGAAGTTGTGCACAACACACGGAAGTAGTTACCGTCATGCCAAATATGACAAATGTTGTTGCTTATGCGCTTCCCCCAAACTCTGGCAACCCTTTTCGTAAAGTTTACCTGGCTGACACGTAAACTGCATAAATATAAACGCAACATGGAAACGTGCGAGCTGCAACGGAAAGCAGCATGGAAGCCAACTCCAGCAGGATGTTCGTTGAATGACGAGAAACAAGACGTCACAACGAGCATGGGTAATTGGAAGGGTGGGGGCGCACAAGTAGTAAATGCATGGAGCCAAGAAAGTAAATGGGATTCGGACGAAAGAGAGTAAAGTTATCAGCTGGTGGGCAACTTGGAAAAAAATTTAAGCAATCCCCAATAATTTGCATTTACGACAGGTAAGAAAAAGAAGTCAAACAAAAAGGGAGGGGAGAGCAAGGATGTTTATCCGAATTGCAGCTAAGAATATGCTTTAGATAAATACATTTATACAGATAAAATGTAAAATTTCAAAGACTCTGGCACAGATAAAGTATCAAATTTGCACTTTAAAGTAACTTTAACAAGCTCAAACTTGAATTGACTGTCAACGGAGTTGGTTTAGATGAGTTTTCGTAGCCAAAACCCTTGTGGTTAATTTAGATGTATGTGTTGTTGGCTTCCGGCTGTGCATTAAATAATTATAAATTAAATTCAATCATGTCCAGTTTCAGGCCACACTGAGACAATATCTCAATTTATGCAAACAAACGGAAACGGAAGTACAAAAGTACAAAAAAAAAATGAAACCCTAAAATCGATAATACTTATATATCCGTCTTATTTAGAGAGAAGAAGGGCCGAAGCTGCACACAGACACACTTTTACATACACTTACAGTTATGTCCACAGACTTTGGTCAGTGGTCAGGCTGTGTGTGTGTGTGTGTAACTGGAGACAATGCCTGCTGCTTGAATGCTTCTGAATGAATGGTACGCAAATCCAGCATGTTTCAAATTTGCATTTGTCCAAGCAATCGAGCAGCGACGAGTCATTTACGTTGTAGACTAGATTCACTTTTTCAATTGACACTGCAAACAGATTGCGGTCGTAACTTTAGCCATTTAAAAGCATTAAACACACCTAAGATCAGACCAGTTAGCATATTACAGATGGGCTAGACACACGACTACGAGATACTGTCTTCAGAAGTGCTTAAGTAATATGAAAATAAAATAATTTGTAGTCTGTAGCTGATCCTATATCAGCCATTTGTCTTGTGAACAAAGTAGAAAATCAATGAAATTGACTTCAAGGAAAATATTGTTTAATTGTTTCTAAGCAAACTGTCTATGATTTAAATTTTATGCAAATTTAAAGCAAAAACAATATAGAAATATGATTTGACTCTAATTAACCGCCTGTTTATTTGCATAATTATCAAATGTATTTACATTTATGTATTTATTTGTGCGAATAACTAATTGAATATTTTGGGTTTTCTGATAAATTCGCATGCATAAATATATCTGGCAGCAGTTGTTGTGTTTCTGGTTGCTCTGTATCTAATTTGCATTCACACACTAATTAGCGGCATCTCTCCATTGAGTTTGCTAACAAATTTTGAGATTTAACTAAGCCAATAAACACACCTGCGTATGTACGTATGTTGTGCAATTACCTGCAGCTGTTAGCCGGTTAGAAAGCGCCTAATTGATTTATTGCGTTATCCAACTTGGCAAAGCACCATCTCCATTAACTGCTGCTCTCACTCCTTGCTTGCGGTTTCGGTATTCTCGCAGATTATTGATGGCAGCCATCATCTACATCCAATATTCGTTGAGCAACTCGGAACAACTAAAGGCTCTGTGTCATTAATGTCAATGGGCAACTCGTTTGGGTTTAACTGCATACGCGCCATAAACTCGTAAACTCAGTGAGAAACTCCCTTCCGGCTATTGGGGGGCAAGATTTATGCAAGCAGCGAAGAAATTTAATCAAACAGCGCAACCCTTTGGAGCAAAAAATAAATAAAAATGAAAACAAAAATCAAACTTGCAATTTACAGGCAGGGCAGGGCAGGGCATGGGCAGGGATCGGTCTAGTCGGCAAAAGTTTCATATTACCGCACCAGAAATGGCCAAATTGCAAACACACACTCACACACACACATTCCACGGCTCTGGAATGCCAACAACCATTCAACATTCAACCCAAAGTCCATGTGCACTTATATTAAACATGCCCGAGCACATTACATACATTACAGATGTACATGTTTGTATTCAAAATAAGGCAAGATATTCCGAATCGCCATGTTAGACGCTTGAGGTCTCTTACATATATACATTAAGTACACGTTTTTTCTCCGTGTGTATTGGTTGGGAGGGGAACAATTTCAATTTCAGTTGGCTTGTTTAGGTTAGGCTTTGGTGCGTTCAATAGCCAGCAAGCCAAGCAAAGCCAAACAACAATAAATATGTCGAAAACATTGCAAACATTAACGGGAAAACAATTTTCATAAATCTAGAATTATTACCAGGCGAAAAGAGAGTTTTTTTTTTGTCCATTCGTCTTTGGTTGCAAGAGACTCTAGAGTCTACGAACAGGCAGCGTGTTTACTGAAGCAACAAATTTGCACACGAAAGATAAGCAAGAGTGTTTTTTAGTCAGAAATCTAGTCGACTTATAGATATGCTTAAAAAAATACAAAGAACGTAGATTTCTTAATATTTCCTAACATAATAAATGTGCAAATAAATGAAAGTTTCAAAACAAATTTGAAAAATAAATAATACAATTATAATTTAGTAAATAGTAATAAAAATATTCAATTTCACACCAAATATAGCTACTATATAGTATAAAAAGCCAGAACAAAAATCTTATTCTTTGAAAAAAGTTAGAACAATCTTTTTGTAATATTTTTAAAACTAACGATCCTCGCCCATTCACAGATAGGGTTGCCATCAACCCCAAAAACACTTAAGCTTATATAAAAATATAATTTTGCAACGCATTTACCAAACGATATTTTTGGACACATACATACATATGTGTATGCTTCCGCTGCTAAGGGGGTGCCTATTAGATAAATAGGAAGGGCGCGATTACATAAATTTTTCGAGTATTTGGCAAACAATCTGCTCGAAACTTGGATCTGGACTGGGACTAAGTCAGCACATAAGTCACATAAATCACGCTTTGTGCTTACGAGTAGATATTGGGATGCTAGCCCAGAACCCGCGCTTCTTCTTCTCCCTCTCCATCTCCATCTTTGCATTGTCTTTTAATTCAATTTGTGCAATCGGCTTGGGGTTCTTTGAAGTCCATTCAAATTTCAATAATTCTCTTTGCATTAACAGCCAAACAAATTATGAGAGGGATAGAAAAAGATGTGAGCGTAAAAATCAAGTCAAGTGGGAATTGCAGACAGCACAGCGTCACATACAAAGTGGGTGTTATGTAGACTGGATTGGGTGTAGAGACATCAACTGTCGCGTTAAAAATGAGAATCTATTGAGCCATTTTAGTTAACGCAAACAAAGGCCAAATCGAACGAGTGCCACTCGAAAGTTTGAGTGCTTATAGACACACTTTTTGAATGGCTTATCAAAATCTTAAGCTGACGACAATGATGAAAAACAGGCACAGACAATCAACATTGCAAAGCAATGAGAGAGTACAAAGGAACCATCAATCACTTACACACAAACAAACACATATGTGCTTGAAGGAATAAGAAAGAATTATTGTTTGGCTGGCAGAGATTTAAAATGCCTTCAATAAGTGTCTAGGAGTAAGTAGTCGTACGGCAATTGAGAGTTGTGTTTTTGCAAAAAAATACATCAATATGTTTTAAGAAATTTATTATTATAACACATACTCGAATAGAAAAGCTCTCTAAAATATTTTCAATAATATTCAAATCTAGAAAATCACTCAACAACAGCTGGAATTTCACTAAGATATAGCAGCAATAGTCAACAATATCCAGCAGAGGCTCAATCTGGGTTCGAAAACCCCGTTAATCAAGAGCCACATCGATTGTGGTCGCATTCACACTAATATACACATCCACACACATAGCTTACATACATCACATGCACAGGATTATTTTTGCAATCACAAATTTTCCATGTATACTGTAGTTGCTGCAGGTGACAGTTCCCTTCATCTAATCTTATGTGTTCTCAAAGATAATGCCTCGTGTTCTGAATGGATATTTGCATATGCAAATCAGCCTCTTTTGTAGTTGATTAATTTTCATTTAAGCCAGCCACCTTTAGCAGCAGCAGGATTTTGCAACATCCCTTATTTTGCCATATTGACATACGCTTGCAGCTTACAATTGGTGTTTAATCAAATAAACAAACATGTTTACTTTAGTGTGCGAATGTTTGTGTCACCTGATTAATCGCACAATATTTGCTTACTTCACATTTCATTTATGCTTATTTAAGCTAATTTTCTGCAGCAACTTTAACAAATGCATGAAAAATCTGTGCTTTAAGCTCAATCATTTGTACTTTAACCCGAAACTTGTGGTGAAGCGTCATAAAAAAAAAACAAGTACTGTGTGCTTATTGCTGGGCAACAAAACCAAACACTCAAACCAAATTTACGACTATCAATTGGTGCTCATTCAACAAAAGTCCTGCTGCCTACAAATGCATAGCACTTCGAAAAACAACCCAATCGAGAATGATGAACCCTGTTTTCCATCTTTGCTTGGCTTTGGCACAGTTCAATGTTTGTAAATTTCCCAGGGGTCTAATAGCTGGCAGAAAATAGTGTGGAAAGATTACTTGTAGTGGCATAGTTCAAACATTTAAGCTGCTGATTACATTTAATCGAATTTCACTGTGGGAAACATCAAAAAAAAAAGAAAAGAAAATCAGAAAAAAATATCTTTTTGTTAGAAAACGTCAAATTCAAAATTGTTGCGTCATGTTTCGAGCTTGGAAAACAATGCTTCACAATGCACATTGTATCTTCATGTACAGGTGGAATAACCACAGGACATTATACTATCGCGAATGCCGTAGATGGTATTCGAGTTGCAAAAATCTTCAACGATTGCAAGACTTGAAGTATTTGGCAATTATACTCATGAGCTATGTCTGCAAAGCCAAAGATGATTTTGATGTGCCAACCAAAAGACCTAACGTCAAGAGCAAGTTATCAAAATTCTTTCAAGTCAATGCCGATGAAAAGAAGAACGATCAAACGACACATAGCACAGATTTATCGAATACACATCGATCTGTGCGTAAACATCGTAATTCGTTTCGTGATATTAAAATACGTGAGTATGAGAATCGATTGCGCGTCCATTCGAGACCAGAGAAGATTTTTCGCTACTTTGCCACGATCAAAACAAAGAATGCAACTGGACAATGGGAAGTCTATATGACGCCCATCGACTTTTTGCGCTCAATACTGCCAGGATCTAGGCAGCCTGATCACTTGGGCTTGGATCGATACCTTAAAATGAACAGAGAAAAGGCCAGCAAGCTAACTTTTAAGGATGTGGACAAGAACAGCATATTCTATATGCTAGGATCAGATGGTTTGCTCAGCTTTGGGGACTATCTTTATCTGTTAATGTTAATGTCTCTGCCAGAAAGATATTTTGTGATTGGTTTCTCGCTGTTCGATGAACAGGGCAGTCAACAGCTGAGCAGGCAAGATATGAATCTTTTGCTAATGGGCATCAGTGGAGATGAGTATTTCAAGAGCAATACTTCTGTGAGCTACTATTTCTTTGGCCCAAAACTCGATGAGAAGCTGAGTCTATTCAAGTTTCTGGAGTTCAAACGGAAGCTATATCAAGACGTCCTTATGCTCGAGTTCAAGTTGCTGCAAAAGAAGCACATGCCGACAATACAGGAGCGACAGAATACCATCAGCGAGCTGTGCTTTGCCACAGTCCTTCTCACATATGCAACGATTTCAGCGAGCCAGAAACTAAAAACACAGAACCGCATCTATAAAAAGTACAGAAAGTCTTCATATGGAATATCGCTGGATGAGTTCATGTTATTCTTTAAGTTCATTGAGAATATATCGGATATTGATATGGCTCTAACCTTTCATTATCTTGCTGGTGCGGATATATCACGGCCGACCCTTAAACAAATTTCCAAAATCGTTGTTGGAGTTTCTCTAACCCCGAACGTTATCGATATTATCTTTACTATTTTCGATACCGATAACAATAACATAATTGGCCGCAATGAGTTTATCGGAGCTTTGCGACTTCGCATGTCCCGTTTGCAACATAAAGATTCCATTACGATGTCAAATCTGTTTGGATCCGTATTAAAGTGTGCAAAAGAAACGTTGATTGTATAACATAATAAATTTGTATCGCTCGATAATGCAATTTGTCCCACATCCATCTCCACACACACTCACACACATGGATGTCATCTCAAAAACTTGAATACCGCCAACACAAGGCCAGTGAGAGAAAAGGCACCTTCTACTTCTTCTTCAGCTTCTCGCACTGTCGAGCACTGATTTGATGCATTTTTGTGAGCTCTCCACTCAACTCCTTTGAGGATAAACGCTTTTAGCGGAAAGACATCACGAACAAAAAATTCGTAAAAGCAATCCAGGTGCACCACACTTCAACCACTAACGCTACGTAGACCCGGAACCGCACGTCGCGCAAAAGCGCAGTTTGTTTGCTTTTAACTTCGAACGCTTTACCACCCACACAAAATCCACCCACACATTGAGTTAAAGCAAAGAACAAAAAAATCTATTTTGTTGTTTCGATACTAAACTTTCTTAGACTTGAGGTAAAACTCAAATATATATGGATATATATGACTTGTATGTATATAAACATATAGAAATGAGGACAAATGTCATCAAGTCAGTTTTGTTCGCACTTTGTTTATATGCACATGGTACCTATATACATAAGCGTACTCTTTTGCGAGTATAAACGTTTTAATGGTTAAAGCAATAACCGTTTGCGAAACAGTATTAAATTGCGAGAGAGAAGGCCGCGAGAGAATTTTAATATTGCCCCAACATTTGTAGAGCGCTTCCGACCACAAAAATTTTAACTATATTTTAATTTTAACGCTAGCGACCAGACACTAAACTGTTACTAAATAATGACAAAATGAAAACATTTTAAGAGTAATTTTGATGGAAAATTGTGGTTACAAAATTAACTACTGGATTATTTGAGAAGTCGAACCCTGGCCTAAAAAGCCAAAGTTGAGGTTAGTTATAAAAAAAAGTTAAAACTGTGAAATGAAACAATTTGAGAAATTATTTAACTTAAGTTAGATTTAAGAAAAGAAACAACAATCCTTCAGTATTTTGCTGACTTAAATGCATACATATTTATTTTAGGTCATTTTTAGCTTCTTAGTTTAACAGCAAAACATAATTCGATTTGATAGACTTTAAAATTCAAGCTCTTCAAAAATTTACAAAGCTAAATCAATCTCCACATTTTTCGTCCACAATTACTTGCCTCAAGCAATTTGAAATTGACTCAGCAGCTATATTTTATTCATCTCGGAAGCTGAAATACTTTAATTTTTTTTATTGCTATGTTCGACCACAAAATATAGTCAGAAGCAAAAGTTCAAAATCAATTAAAAGCGCAATGCAAAATAAGACCAAGAAGAACGATTAATTTTTTATTTTTGTATAAGAAATATTTAAATATTTATATATATTTTATTTTATTGCTTGTGCAGACGATTCGATGACAAGTGTTTGTTGTGTGAGTTTTTGCTTGACCAAACTTAAAATTCGTGTTGGCCACATCTCAGTGTTTGAATATTTTTGTCTTTTGCCCTGAGTGAATTTTGTGTGGCTGACTTTTCGTGAAATGTGATTGTGCATCAACCGTCAATTGGATTTCATTTTAAATAAGATGAATATTCAGACAAATATTCGACTGAGTAAATAGCAAATATCAAATAGCATTAAGGTAAATTTCATATTTTCCCACAAATTAGTTTGTGCTCGAATGCACGTACTATGTAGTAAGCCTATTTTCAAGTCACATTTCATATTCTATTTTTCTCTTGGCCAAATTGTATTTCAACTGTTTTGTTCAAAGCGATTAAGCTGCTATTCAAGTGTACACAGAGTGAGTGCTGCAGTTTCTTTACATACACAAGTGTTCGTTTCTTCCGTTTCTGCTTTGTGCCATTTGTGTGTGAGATATTCAAATTTATAAATTATAAAATTTTATGGCTTTGAGGCGTAGTTGTATGTGCAAAAATATTATTTTACACACGTCTATGGTTGAGCATATTTTCATGCAGTTTCACAGTTTCGTATGCCACACTTGCTTGCCACACCCATTGGCCCAGTCTTAGAGGGTATGCACTTTAGCATAATTTACATGAATTTAGGTTGCCGAAAATGTTATGCCTGATGGGATGGGATGGGTGGGGTTGAGCGGTGTGAACTGTGCACAGAGGATATCAAGCCTCAAAGTTGGCCACAGCCACAGCCTTATCTGAGTTATGAATATGCAGGTGCTTATCGCCATACATACGTATGAGAACATGAGTGTAAGGGTGTAGAAGACAAGAACTCTCACACACACAAAGTTTTGCACAAGATTTAAGTACCTATAAAATTTATTTATTATCCGAACATTTATTTTTTGTACGGCAATCGACTTTAATATTAAATTGGCTTAAATCGTTAAAGACGTTTAATTGAACTTAAGCAAAGCTCAAGGCCACTTACCTGAGTTAAGACCGCACCAAATCTCTCTCTTATGTACGCCGAATTAAAATGTTTAGTTAGGCACGCCACAATACACAGCCTTTAAAAGACGAGTGTTTTCACGTATATATTTCATGGCGATGCATCATGGGGATTATTAGGATTGCTTCAGCAAACTTTTGTCAAATGTCACAGCATTTATTCGTTGCCTCCGTCTCGTAGTTTTGAATAAACATGCATATATGGCTGGCTGCTTTTGTGCAACATCTGTCGAGGCAGTTAAAGTGTACAGAACATATTTGAGTATATATAATGACAGACAGAAGTGGACTGAGTTCGGGCTGTCTCTTGCACCCCAAAACATGTTTTGTGGTCTCTCTTCTATGCGGTTTCGTCAAACGTGCCTAAAATTTTAAGTGCTCATGTCAAGCCAATAATGTTCAGCACAAACGAAATGTCCAAAGTCACACAAAAAAAAATATAAACACGAAATAATAAAAGCAGCAACAGTCTGCTCATTAGTTTGCATAGAACACTGAAAACATAAAAAAAGTATTATGGTATTTTTTGCACCCATTAAATTGGGCTAAATTGGAAATTTATTTCTTCCATCTCTCACATGGTTTGCGGAAAGTGTAAAAAAAAAACAGAATTGGTTTTACTGTTTTGCTTGTTTGCTAAAAACAAATATAATATATTAATTAGCTTACTGTTAATATCAGCAAAATCCCATAATTGACTTAATAAAGCTATAACTTAATGAAACAGACTATTGGGGGAAAAAAAAATATAATTATGATTGCAATGTAAATTTTGTTAGTTAATGTGGCAGGTCATAAAGCTTAATTTTATTCGTTCACATATTCAAAATAAACCATATACAAACTATAAATGCGACAATACTTAAATCAACAAATCGAACAGATAATGAAAACATATTGTCAGGCTTCAGCTACATCAGCAATAAATACAGATTTATCCCAATTTCCTAATCAATGTCAGTATGTTTATGTGATTTATAAGCAAAATGCTCAACGAATAAATGAATAACTAATTTTTATTAATGGCACAAACTTTTGGAACGACCATAAAATGCTTGATTTAATTAAATTTGTTCAAAAATATTAAAGCCACAGCAGTTTGCACTGCTCCGAATAAAAGCTGGGCAATGTGTTTCCGATTTTCCCCTCCGAATTTCATATGCATAACCTCCAATTCAACTACAAATAGCTCTACGCGGATTTAAGCCAAATTAACCACAATGCTTATTTACTGAAGCAAATTAATTGGCCGATCAAAGCCGAGAGTGCATAAAACATTAATGAAGCACGAAGCGAATTAAATTACAAACACGAATATTGGTTAGTTACCAATTTTTGCTATGCATTATTTATGCTTAGAACCTAAAAACTTTTTTAATAAACAGCATTAGCCATCGAGAGCAACAACAAGGCCGAAGCATTAAACAAAAAGATCAGAGTGAATGATTAATGTTGAAAAAATATAAAATGTGTCAAGCGATTAAAGTTGGTATTGCTTGTAACGCTTTTTATTAACGGCAATCATTTATCAAATACTGAAACAGGCTGCCCTGCTGTCGTTCTGTCGTCCTGTCCGGCACATGTAGAACAACACACTGTGAAATCAAAAATGGCTACGCTGGCAAGGTTTATTGGCCTACGGCAAAAACGGGATATGTGATAATAATGCTCAAAAGGCGTGCACAGAACGCGCAGAGCTCTCTCGTTTTTTTTTTTACCTTGAACCCATTGAAAATGGGTAAAAAGGGTAAAATGATTTTATGCTAAAGTATGTAACAGGCAGAAGGAAGCATCTCCGACCCCTTAAAGTATATATATGAGATCAGCATCAACAGCCGAGTCGCTATAGCCATGTCCGTCTGTCCGTTCGTCCCGGAGACTTTAAGAGCGCGAGCTATAGAACCCTGAGCAGTACAAGTTTCTTTACAATTTTCGATAACTCTTCCCGTTTCCGATATACACATGTGATCGATAACAACAAAATCTTGAATTTGGAAAACGTGCGATGCAGTTTGAAACATTGGACAAAATAATTACAATTTGTGAACTTTTTATTGAAATCGGTTGACAAAAACCGGAGATATAGAACATTGAAATTAAATATACAGTATACGCATACACACCCATACTTGCAAGCACTGATTGTACGCGTAAAGTATGGGTTTCAGGGTATCTTCTAGTCGGGACTTCTCGACTAGAGCCTTCTTACTTGTTTTATGTTTATATACATATATTTTGCAGTTACCTATGTCAGCGCTTGCTTTTTTATTTGGCTGACCCCACAACAAAAACATAACACACAATTCTCTGAATGGCCAAATGGCCATCCCAATATTTGTCTATATGTAACGTGCATATGAAAAATGAAAGGCAAACAACGAACACAATAAATAAAGCCACGAACTGAATTCGTTACAGGCTTTTTTTGCTTCCAAACGAACGAATAAATGAAATATGAGTGACTGGCACATGTCAATCAGAAAGAGAGAGAGAGCGAAACAGAACGGAGACGTAATCTCAGCTTGACATGAACTTAAAAGTATTATGACAAATATTTCGCAATCTGAATTCAAGCTACGTGTTTCGGTTAAGGGTATTAACTTTATGGCACAGAAGGTATAACAAATTTTTAAGGCAACATATTTGGTGGAATATTCAATATTCAATCGATTAATTTTTATATTTGATTACATTGAATTCGTTTACATTACACCCACACGAAGCTCACATGTTTGGCCAAGAATTTAATTAAGGGTATTTAAACTTTTGCATCCGTGAAGATGGCTTTTCTCCCGGTTTCTGTTCATATTTAATGTTATGTGTGCTTCAGGTATTTTAACTGTGGAGCCTCTGACCCGTCACGTTGTCGTTTGACGCACACATTTCTGTTTAAATAAAAATCATTTCGCTGCATATTTCCGCTTTTGACATGATCTCTTTGTGTTGCACCAATCGCCGCAGTTGCAATATACTTATCTGAAGGCCTTGCCACTTCCACTTGTTGTTGCAGCAAGAAAAATCAGAGCATATTTTCACTTTCGGGCATAGCGGCTGCTGCGTATCGTTCGTTCTTTTTTTCCATTCACCTTTCAACCGGACATGACGTAAATCAATTTTAAATTTATTATTTTTGGAATTGCAATCTCTCTATATATATATATATTTTTTAATTTCACAGACTTAAGTACGCATCGTTTATATGCACTGTTGCTGTTACCCACATTTAATTTACTGTACAACCCCCGCAACTCAACTCTTCCCACCCATATCCTACTAGACTTTTCTACCCGCACCACGCTTATCGCTTAATTGGGAATGTATGTGCGGCAGTGAACCGACATGGCACGTAATTTTGCGGGCATTACAACGGTAGCGAGAGAGACAGGCAGAGATCCAAGGTCCAGCCGCGGCAAGCAAATATAATATCTGTAAAATATACATATTTCGGTAATGAATGTATTTCCGCTGAAGCTTAAATACTTTACTCTCCTACGAACAGGCCAACTGACCAGGTAACCAAACCAACCAACCACGACCTGGCTCATTAAAATATATATAATGTGTACGACCAAATGTTTAATGTTGCAAATGAAAACTGTTAAAGCGCCGATAAATGTTGAATGTTTAAGGAAAATATTTGATCCAAATTGAATTTAAACTCAGACAGAATATTTAACTCATGAAAATACTTTTTAATAATGTAAAAGAAACATTTCAATTAAAATGTTTATTCCTGAATCAATCTCTGAGTTTATTTTTAACAACTGAAACTTTTGACTCTTCGTGAATTTTAGTTTCGTATTTGCATATTTGAAAGTACATAAGTTTAAGTACATAAAATGAATATCTTAAGCTTAGACAGTCTATTTTAAGTACTATTATACCAAAATAAAGCCTATGTAGCTTGTTCCAAGTATGACCGGATTTAGTTTAACTTAAATATTATATAATGATTCCTTTATAGGGAACTGTCAAACATAAATCTTTTTCCAAGTAATCAACATGAACTAAAATTCTTTTTCTCGCAGTGTATTCACCTGGTTGAAGGACTTACCCAAATTGTATTTATTTGGTCACTCATAGCATGTTGTGGTGAATGGAAAATCCTTGTAACCAAACTCGAATATACTGCCAATATTTGTTTGTTTGACATTCGGTAGTTGTTGCTTTTATGACTTTGTGCACACGTTAACCAAATTTGCATATTAATTAAAAATTAACGAGATTAAACAACCGAATAACACAAACCTCATGCTCCCAGCCTCAACCATACGACAATAACCACAAAACCAAACATACATACTCCGAACTGTTGGTTAGTTGGTGGTATGGGTTCATAGAGTTGATATTGATGGTCCGTTTATAGGCTCGCACTCGAATTGACAGTTTATTGACAACGTCCGACTGATGAACTGAAGTCCCTGATAAATGATTGTTAATGATTGCAAACACTCGTTCGTTTTAATTTCAACAACAAATACATTTACAATCTGTTAAAATAATCCTTTTTCTATATGTGTGTGTGTGTCGGTTTGTATGTGTGTGCGTATGCGTGGGTATGCATTTTTCAAAGTTATAATTAGTTGACAACTCTTTGGGGGGGTAATGCTACTCTTTGGCCCAAATGCTGTCGCTTTACTTAACCAGTTTCGGTTCTTGTCTTCTTCCTATTTGGCTAAGTTGAGCAAATCCAATTTGCAGTTAACAAATCGCATCTACACTAAACGAAAAGATAGAGAAACTTGTGGAATTTTTGGAACATGTATCAAAAAGACACGTTTTGATTTTAAATCATTTTTATCTATTACCAATTAATTTTTACTAAACGAATTTTGTATTCTTTTGGGAATACTTTTTAAACTCTACTTTTACTTTACTCAGTTTCGCCAAGTGTAGTGCAAACGATGCTTGGAAAGAGAGTGCGAGCGCGAAGGATAGAGCGAATATGTGCGTGTGTTTGCGGTTTGGTCTTTACATGAGCAAAGGCAATTGGTATTCGAGTGCAACAGTGTAAATTTCCACGGAGTCAATTGAATAACAACCTAAAAGCAATCCAAGTGCGTGCGGCAACCAAATATCCGGCGTATGAAAACCCAAAAAGCGGCAATGGCAAACTAATCAAATGCAAACGGCAATCTGTGAAACTCCTCTGAAACTGCAGTAAAGTTCTCAATACGAGAAGCAATTTGGGCACAAGTTTGTGGCAAATCCATTGCATTGATTTATAAGCAGAATTTAATAATTTCCATACGACTGGCAAGTATCTATGTGCTGTATGTGTGTATTGGCAGTTAGATAATTTGTTTCTTGTTTGTTCCAATTAAATTACAAACTGACACAAAACGGGTGCATTCAACTCACCTGTGTTTGTGTGTGTGAATGTGTGCACATACGGCCTAGAAAGGGATCATTTATAATAATTTGTGGCAATGTTTTCAAAGAGAGACAGAGAAAGAGAAAGAGGAAGAAAGAACCACATTTGCTAAGAGGAAAAATTAAAGCAAACATTTAAAACATGAAACTTTAATTTGCATACTTGAGCGGATTTGGAAAACATAACCTATGTCTATGACTGTGCCTATGTGCGTCAATTCTCAAGCTGGCACAACTAATTACTCGACTAATATTTGCTTTAGCACACACACACACACAAGACTTAAGTTCGAAGTTGAGACTGACCACATAAATCTCGATTTGGCCCAACTCATTAGACACACTGCAGCTGAGAGCAGACCAGAGAAATGCGCACACACTCGCACATAGAGAAAAGCTCCCCTAACACCCATAACTGACTAATAAACGTATGGAACACACTCACACACACGAGCAAAGTCGCTTTTGCACATTAATATTTTGCCATTCGGCTGCAGAACTCACGAATTTTAATACCCTGAACCCGTTGAAAATGGGTAAAAAGGCTAAAAAGATTTTGAGACTATAAGATGACTATAATAAGAAGGACTCCTGATTTGGAGCAAAAGCTCGCCTAATCCCTAGGCTGTATAAATTTGTTTCCAATTTTCGATAACTCTTCCCGTTTCCGATATACACAGGTGATCGATAACAACAAAATCTTGAATTTGGGAAACTTTGAGATGACGTTTAAAACATATACGAAATAATGGCAATCTTTGAAATTTTTATTGAAATCGATTGAGAAACAACGAGAGATAAGGAAAATTGAAGGTAAGTAAAGTACACACACACATACTTGCAAGCACTGACTGTACGCGCTAAGTATAGGGTTCAGGATATCTGCTAGTCGGGATTCCTCGAACAGAGCCTTCTTCAAAGTACGGACAGTTAGTTGATACCACACATGTTGAGCTGATTGATGGCCCCATAATGCTACAGGCGAGAAAATGTGTGTGTGTGTGTGCGTGTAAATGTTCTTGCACGGTAAGAAAAAGTCTAGTATGTTTAACTATAGTCAACATCATCGATTGTAGCTACTGAATTGTAAATTATAAAAATGTCTTTTAATCATAAACAAGAATCTTACTAAGGAATATGTGAAGTGAAGCCGATGGCCATTAGTTTTCTCTCTCTGTACATTCTATGTGTGCAACTTTATGGGTAAAGGGTATAAAAAATGATTGTGATTCTGGCATCTGAGTCTGGCTTGTCAAGCAATAATGCTGATTGATAGATAAACATTGCGACAGCAATTAGCGTTGGGAAACTGCAACTTCAACTGGGGCGGCAACAAAAACATGCCTTTTCATGCAGAATTGTTGCGAGCAGTGTAAACTAAGCTAGCCTAGAAGACAATAGTAATGCAATTTTCAACAACAGTTTGTGCAAATCATTTCATTGCTTATGCTGACGGCCAGAGAATAGATAAATATTAATAACTCAGCTCTCTACCTCTCTCTATCTCTGTCTCTCTGGTTTGGTCAGCTCATACAAAAGGTGAAGGCTAGCTAAGCTTAGCCTTACCAGCTGACTGACTGAGTTGCAGTCGCAGCACTTTTCGCACGGCAAACAATAAGTCCGAGCACTGCTCCATGACGATTGAGGATAGAATCCAAATCCGAACCAGGACCAGAACTTAAGTTGAGCCTTTTAAATAATAACAGTGGTGCGGGTGGCTATAAAGTAAGGAAAGACCAGTGAATAGACAAATAGTTTCGTTGTTGATGACAATACAGAAAAATGTATGGCAGGACGAAACGAAGTAAGCGCCAAATAGCCTCGGCACATAATAAAGAACAGTCCAAGGGAACAGCCAAGAGATGGAAGGAGTGTAAGCAAAATTAAAATTGTATATATGTGTGTGTGTGTGTATCTTACTATGTACATATTAAATGCAAAGCTACCTAAGCAGCTCCGCATTGCTGTGTTCTATTCTATTTTACTCTGTTCTGGCCACAAGGCTTTGGCTAAATATTAAAATTCATACGCCATGCTGTACGGTCAAATCACTTTTGGCCTAGCTGTGTGAAGAACAAAAAACGACAACGGCTACGATTTGCAAAAAGGGCACAGAACAACAGAACAGAAAAGAACAAAACACAGCACAGCATATTTTCCAGCAGCCTCAAAACAATTGCACAATTTATGTGGCATTTATTTGCACATCATTCACGTCAGACTAAAAACTAACCAGCTACCTAATACCAACTACCTACCACTATCAAACCCGCATTCTTCGTCTGCCGACAATACCATGGGAACGAAGCATTAAAAAAATAACAAAAATAAAAAGAAAAAGACGTCACAACCATACTCTGTATCTTGTCTTGTATACCTCTTTCAAACTTACATAGTGTAAGGTATCTAATATCGTAAATTAATCGATACTTATCGATAAACATGAAACTATGTTTCTATGTCATATTAGCTATATATATCTGATGGCTTTGAGATGCTTGCTTCTAGTCCTTTGAAACTTATGATATCTTTTAAGACCCTCACTCACTTGTACAGGGTATCTAAGAGAATCAGCATATAGGTCAAACACTCACTACAATTCATTGCCGCTCCATCCCCTCATTTTCAGTTCCTCGCTCTTTCATTCATTCTCAACACATGGTCGACAACTAAACTACAAAAATATTACAAATTCAAAAATGCTAAATGTGCATTTAACTTATGTATTTATGTAAATCCCTCGAAATTATTTTTTGCCTCACGGCCCATAACAGCAAAGGAACCAAAGTAAAGAAGTAGGGTGCTAGTGCTAGTAACAGGAATGTTGCAAAACAAACTGAACATCATTTGAATAAATACATACCGCATGCATATGTATGCTGTATATATGTTTTGTTGTTATCTTTTCCTTTTTCATTTTGATTTTCACTGCACGACTTTACTGTCAATTGTCAGCATTTTCAGATTGATGGCATGGACTCTGTCGCATCTCTCGCTCAGCAGATACTGTCCATGGTCGATATTCATGCAGTGTCTGCTGTTCTGCTTTAGTTTGCCATATTTTTGTTTTATTTTGTCCTATTGCTTTATTGTACATTTCATAACTATTTAAGCTCAACACAGATGCTTGTTCTGGTCACTTTCATGTAGTTCTGCATATTTTGGCTGCCTCTCTCATTAAATCTTTATAATATGTGTGGAGCAAATTCCACATACAATCCCAAAGGTAAGTGCATATTTTTATACATTGTCTTACGTACGTTTGTAAGGATGCAGCATGCACACACGTTCTCGACTTCATTTACGTCATAACTTATTTAGTAGCAAGCTTCAAATAATTTAAGATAATGCAGTTAGACCAAAGTGCCAAATCCGATTTGGCCACTACCTTTCCTAGGATGAGCTTGTTGTAGTTTGTGTAAGTTATGTAAGATTGTCTTTGCCAAGCCAAACACACAAACGCATCTATCTACTATATAAGAGAATATGTTATGTCTCTTTGATCTTAACTCAACCAACCACCAGAGACAGAGAAATGCTTTGCATTTAGATTGCATATTCATATCAGCTACTGTACACACACACACACTGTACACACACTCGGGTATTTGTAATCATTCACACTTAAACGCTTAATCCTTTTGCAATATAGCATCAGTCTGTGTTTTGTTTGTGTGTGTTGACAGCAGACAAAATGCGACGTCTGCCTACTGCCTATTGTTTATCAATTTTATGCAAATCGCCGACTGCCAACACTTTTCTCTTCTTCTCTTATTCTGGCTTTTGTCAGCGTTGCCGGGCATTATTTGGTAATTGAATTAAGTTCGGCTCTGTTCGCATCAGTTACAACTTTTAATAATTTAATTTTATAAGCTTCGGAAAAATGCCCGTGCTCAACATTTAATCAAATAATTAAAATCTCAAAACTATTTGCCAGCATTAAATTCAAATTCAAAAATCCTTCAGAACTGAAGTACTGGGGTGTGAATGCTATCTCCTTTTCAGTTTCAATGCCAGACTGTGCAGAATAAGCTACTTAGTTTGTTGCTCTTTCCTCATCCTTACTTCCTTTTGTGCTAAGCTTTGACAATTTGTCGACCCACAAACAACAACATCAAGGAGTGGAAAATGCCGCGCAGCTGCGGGCTCGCGAACGCGTTTTCCCGATGATTTCCACTAAGCTCAAAATACGATTTTAAATCCATATGGACACAGACACACATCACGTCCAGACGAAATTTAAGAACTTTTACTTTCAGCTCCTGTCGCAGCCAATAGAAATTGAGACTCTTTGTGTGTGCATTGTGTGTGTGCGTGTGTGTGTGTGTTTATATTGCCCTAGGCCAGGCCCACGCACAGAAAATCGGCCGTGACTTGAAGTAGAGTGAATCCACAGCCGTGGGCTCAACACGACTTGTTTCAGCCACTCTTTAATTCAATTACATTTGTAGCAGCAAGTTGTGCGCAAATATTTTCATAGGACAAATTAAAACGTTGCTCGCCCAACGCAACAAAACCAACCCTACACTTTCACAATATACAACGCATTTCAGAGACCCAACCATCCAGCTCCCGGGCACCCTGGGCTAAATGCGTGAGCCGCTATTTACACTTGTGACTGCTGCTGTTTTGTCTGCAAACAAATTTGGTCAAAATAGCTACAAATATACAGTAAGATAGAGACAGAGAGAGAGAGAGCGAGAGAGAGATATAGCTTGTCAACAGCATTTGTATAACTTGTGGATGAATGCTTAGCTGTTGAATGCAGAATCTATAAGTGGATGAGATGTCTTTTCCATAACTATCACACAATCATCAGCAGTAGTACAATAAAGTGTCATTAAATTGTCAGCACTGAAGGAAAAGAACACTTAATACAGCCTAAATACAGGTTATAGGGAAACTCAGTTGAAAACACCTTGTATTCATGATTGATTTTCATTTACCAACATAAAAAATACATATTTCTATCATTAGATTCGTTTTATGTTTTAAAGATGCTGGTGCAAATATATGGATAAAGAGTTTAAAGGTTTCTCAAAATACCACAGATTGTGGTTGTCAGCAACATTTTGTAAGCTCAATAATATTGTTTTTTTTCTGAGTGTACCCTTGATAACAGCACAACTATCTAATTGCTCACCATCTCTGCTGGCTCTGTCACAATCAACAACAGTTCTACTGTCAAACAAACAGTTTGAGCAATAGCCTGCGAACATTTAAGATTCCAAACATCGGCATAGATACGTGCAGGTGCACTTACCGATTTACTATTGTGTTTTGTGCTGATATTTTGGGTAACATCCCAAAAAGCCAACAAAATGTGTTTGCCTTGCTGCAATCAGCAGATATTGTGCAGATGCTGAAACAGATTTACATTCCAAAGTTTCTATCGGAAAATCTACTTTAATAAGTGGCGCGTATGGAAATTGTCCCCGAAGGTGTTGAAATTTGTTTAAAACAACAATCGGAATAATTAAAATTAGGGCAAAAATCGCTCACCCATTGTCCGCAACTTGGGGATCACGAACAACAATAAAAAAAAAAGAGCATAGGCGAAACTTCGCACAGGAAGTTGCTATGGCGCGAAAATCTGAAGCGGAAATCGAAATTTGTTAAATGGAGCAATCGATGAATCGCGTTGTGGACCCTGATGTGCGCCCTTAATGCGCCACAACCCACTCCCCACTCCCCCTCCCTCTCTCTCTCTTTCTCTTTCTCATCCACGTACTCTCTGGCAATTCCGCAGTTTGGTTTTACATTTTATCGCTTGTACGTTTGCACCATTTCAATTACAAACAATAACAATAAAATGTAGTCGAAGGAGTCAGAACGGACACGGGCAAGTCGTTAAAGTTCAAGAAAGCGCGTTGGCAACATCAACAGAAGAGCGCAAAAAAAAATGAAATGAACAAAACGGCTAACAGAGTATTGAGTGTGCCAGGGAATTAGTTCACACGGAAGTAGCTGTCAGTGTGTGTACCACTTGCCACCACCCTGCTGCACCACCATACCTCACGCTTATCTCTCATGTCCAGAGGAAACGTTGTGTCGCTCGTGCGGAAGGAAGTTAGGTGCCGAAGCGGGAATTGAAGGTAAATATTTTATGAAAAAGAAAATTTCAATACAGATTTTTTTCACGATATTCTCTATATATTGTGAACATTTAATAGAAATGTTTGGCTACAAGTTTTGCAAGTTATGCAGAAAGTTTATTTCCCATTTGAATACTTCGTTCATTTGAAGTTTATTGCGAATCAAGTTATACAAATCACAATCACTTTTAAAACTCTGTATTTACTTAGGAGTTCTCTTAACTTGATATGTCTTCTATAGTCCTCTGGTCCTTAATCACTTAACAAATGTCCACGATGTACCAAATACTTCACGCTGCTGACCATAATTAATGATTGAAGTTTGATTTGATGAGTAGCTTCGTTGAAATAAGCTTAGAAGCATTACAAATTTAAAAGCACTGCTAAGTAAATAAACATTTTTCACTTGTTTATTTTTCCCTCGAGTTCAATACTGCAAAGCAAAAATAAGTGTGTGTAAGAAGGATCTTATAACGAAAAAAACTTATTTCATTAGCAATTTTCATCAAAGCCAGTCAAAATAAACACACACACACACACACTTTCCACCACCCGCGGCGCGATTGTTTTGCTCAATTTAATTCAACGCTAATAAAACTCAAAAAAAAAAATGAAATTTGTAGGAAAATTGTTGTCGTTGCTGTTGTTGTTTTTGTGTGTTAAACTTTGGGCAAAGCGATTTGACTAGAAGCGATTATCATTGACAGTCAGTCGCATACAAGGCGTATACGTGACAAACGGCAGCCATGTGTTAATCCAGAATTGTCTGGCAAACAGAGCAAGAAAAGACAACAGCTACAAAATCAACAAACGGAAAGAAAGCAAGAAAAGACGTATACATAAATAAGAAAAACATAATAAAGCAAGTATGAAGGCTCTAGTCGAGAAATCCCGACTAGACGTTACCCTGAATCCCACACTTTTTTCATTGTCATTATTTCGTAGAAAAATTTTTCTAATTCAAGATTTTGTTGTTATC
>JAWNNV010001017.1:0-71250 GCA_035044485.1 Scaptomyza reducta
TAGTGATTATGCCATTTTATCCGCCGAAAGATCGCTGATATTGACGCTTAATAAACTCATTTTGAAACACGTGGAAATACCCGATACGGAGATACCCTTTAAAATCACAGTGGAGCTAAATCAGGATGCCGAACAGCAGGTCATCTCACAGATGGGTTGTGTTGTTATAGAAACCGAGCAAAATCCTCCGGCACCGGCGCCTACAAACAATAGGCCCCAGCCGTCGCCACCACGTCAGCAACCACGACGTACGAGGACCACCTCAACCAAGACCACCAATACTCAAGAAAAAGATGAGAATGTGTGTACCGTTTATGCATTCCATCGTAATTGTCATATACCAGTTATACCTTTGAAAAGGAACTCCTTGCTGTGTATGTTGTATATCAGTGTGACAAAATCCAAGGTGAGCACCACTGAGATCAAAATATTGGAACACATCTGCCTGACACTGTTTTGTGAGTATGAGCAGAGTCCCCAATTCCGAGGCCAAGAATCGCCGGCAATGTTATTGGATGATATACGCCGCGTCTGTATCCCGACAGTACGATCAGTACGAGCAAATCCACAGCTTTGTGACTGAAGTCCGTTCTATATTTAAGAACTGGAAAACGGACAACAATGCCAAGCATTTACACGCTATTTTTGAGTCAGAACTGGCCAAAAGCTTGCCCAATTTTGATAGAAACAACATCGGTGCCAATGAGGGTGCCTCAACTCAAAATTCCGAAGATTGATGACCGCAGAAGCCGGTTCTCCTGCACGCAGATAGACTCAATAGTATTATAGTATAGTATTGGATAATAATTTAGAACAAATAAACAAACTATTTAACGTATTTGTTATGGATTATTTTTTTTTCCATAAACAAAATAGACCACAAAAAATATATTGAAAAAATGAGTTAAATAGTTTTTTAAAAAACTCGGTTTATTCATTACCTCACGGTAGAAACAGAAGCAATTAACTCCAGTTTTGCAAGCCCCATACCATGTTGACAAAGCTATAACCAGTTGTGAATTATAAGGAAATATAAGTGAAAATGTATGTGACTCATAAGGATTTGCAACACTACTTTTTATTGGCTCTGCGGACATCAATGAACAGCTAGCCGGCAGTGTGGGTGTGGAAAAACTGCATGTATGTCAGCTGCATAAACAGTTTTTTGAGTCAGAACAGGCCAAAAGTTGCCCAATTTTGATAGCAACAACATTAGTGCCAATGAGGGTGCTTTTACCCCAAATTCCGAAGATTGATGACCGCAGCAGCCGGTTCTCCTGCACGCAGATACCCCCAATAGTATTATATAGTATAATAGAATAGTATAGGATAAAAATTGAGAACAAATAAACAAACTATTTACAGTGTTTGTTATATGTTATAATTTTTTTTTCCTCAAACAAAGTGAACCAATAAAAATCTATAGAGAAGATGAATTAAATAGTTTTGTTTTAAAAACTTTACTTATTCATTACCTCACCGTAGAAACAGAAGCAATTAACTCCAGTTTTGCAAGCCCCATACCATGTTGACAAAGCTATAGTCAGTTGTGAATTATAAGGAAATAGAAGTGAAAAGTTATTTGACTCCTAAGTGTATTCAACACTAGAACACTGTGAATTATAAGGAAATATAAGCTTAAATGTATGTTACTCATAAGGATTTGGACGACTAATTCTGATTGGCTCTGCGGCCATCAATGAACAGCTAGCCGGCAGTGTGGGTGTGGAAAACTGTATGTATGTCAGCTGCATAAACAGCTCTGGCTATCGGTGTTCTGCGAACCATGGTTGATAAAATCACAGAAACAGTGAATGTGCGTCGCAACCAGCTGAAAATGCAACTCACCGAGATATGCGGTACCAAACGGAAAGTCCTCGTAGACAAGAGGAAAATGCTGCAATTGCTGTTGGACCACACGGATCACTGCAAGGAATTTATGACGAACGCTCTGGAGAAGGGCAGCGATTTTGCCATTTTATCCGCCGAAAGATCGCTGATATTGACGCTTAATAAACTCATTTTGAAACACGTGGAAATACCTGACCAGGAGATACCTTTTAAAATCATCGTGGAGCTAAATCATTATGCCGAACAAGCAGGTCACCTCACATATGGGCTGTGTTGTTATAGAAACCGAGCAAAATCCTCCGGCACCGGCGCCTACAAACAATAGGCCCCAGCCGTCGCCACCACGTCAGCAACCACGTACGATTACCACCTCAAACAAGACCACAAATACTCAAGAAAAAGCTGGGGATGTGTGTACCGTTTGTAAGGATGGCGGGAATTTTCTGTGTTGCGATGAATGCCCAAAGGCATTCCATTGTATTTGTCATAATTGCTGTTGGACCACACAGATCACTGCTTGGAATTTATGACAAACGCTCTGGAGAAGGGCAGCGATTTTGCCATTTTATCCGCCCAAAGATCGCTGATATTGACGCTTAATAAACTCATTTTGAAACACGTGGAAATACCCGATACGGAGATACCCTTTAAAATCACAGTGGAGCTAAATCAGGATGCCGAACAGCAGGTCATCTCACAGATGGGCTGTGTTGTTATAGAAACCGAGCAAAATCCTCCGGCACCGGCGCCTACAAACAATAGGCCCCAGCCGTCGCCACCACGTCAGCAACCACGACGTACGAGGACCACCTCAACCAAGACCACCAATACTCAAGAAAAAGATGAGAATGTGTGTACCGTTTGTATGCATTCCATCGTAATTGTCATATACCAGTTATACCTTTGAAAAGGAACTCCTTGCTGTGTATGTTGTATATCAGTGTGACAAAATCCAAGCTGAGCACCACTGAGCTCAAAATATTGGAACACATCTGCCTGACACTGTTTTGTGAGTATGAGCAGAGTCCCCAATTCCGAGGCCAAGAATCGCCGGCAATGTTATTGGATGATATACGCCGCGTCTGTATCCCGACAGTACAATCAGTACGCGCAAATCCACAGCTTTGTGACTGAAGTTCGTTCTATATTTAAGAACTGGAAAACGGACAACAATGCCAAGCATTTACATGATATTTTTGAATCAGAACTGGTCAAAAGCTTTGCCCAATTTTGATAGCAACAACATTGGTGCCTCTACCCCAAATTCCGAAGATTGATGACCGCAGCAGGCGGTTCTCCTGCACGCAGATAGTATAGTATAGGATAATAATTTAGAACAAATAAACAAACTATTTACAGTGTTTGTTATATATAATTTTTTTTCCACAAACAAAATGAACCAATAAAAATATACAGAAAAGATGAATTAAATAGATTTTTTAAAAAAGTTTGCTTATTTATTACCTCACGGTAGAAACAGAAGCAATTAACTCCAGTTTTGCAAGCCCCATACCATGTTGACAAAGCTATAACCAGTTGTGAATTATAAGGAAATAGAAGTGAAAAGTTATTTGACTCCTAAGTGTATTCAACACTAGAACACTGTGAATTATAAGGAAATATAAGTGAAAATGTATATTACTCATAAGGATTTGCAACACTAATTCTTATTGGCTCTGCGGCCATCAATGAACAGCTAGCCGGCAGTGTGGGTGTGGAAAAATTGTAGGTATGTCAGCTGCATAAACAGCTCTTGCGATCGGTGTTCTGCGAGCCATAGTTGATAAAATCACAGAAACAGTGAATGTGCGTCGCAACGAGCTGGAAATGCAGCTCACCGAGATGTGGGGTATCAAATGAAAAGTCCTCGTAGACAAGGGGAAAATGCTGCAATTGCTGTTGGACCACACGGATCACTGCATGAATTTATGACGAAAGCTCTGGAAAAGGGCAGCGATTATGCCATTTTATCCGCCCAAAGATCGTTGATATTGACGCTTAATAGTAGAAGGATTAAAATTTGAATAAAAATATTAGTCACATTTACACTGGGACGACTCGAACGATGACTCCAAGGATGGCTCCAGTGATGATTCAAATAATGATTCCTGGATCTGAAAATAAATAAATTGTTATTTATTCATTTATTTCTAAAAAAAAATATAATAAGTCGTATGCTATGCTACTCACCTTGCTTGCATCACTGGCCTCTTGATGGCCAAAAATCCATCCATGTGTCATGTCCATATTACGTGATGAGCGCCAGTACCTGGCAAGATCCGCGATTACTGGCGGACGTTCTCCTGCGACAGTGGAATTGCTGGAGGGGCAGGTTCCTAACGAAGAAGTACCCAGTGCAAAACATTAAAATTTGCATAAAATTCGCAATTAAAATGATTAAAAATTGATACACAATTTTATAAGTATACTTATCTTGTATTGCACCACTTAAATCTGGATCGATCCAAGCCCTCCAATTTTTTTTTCTTCATGTGTTTGCATCTGAGCCTGAGCGAGAACTAATTTAATTTTATTTCCAGCAACACAGATATGCCTTGCATATTGCAAATGCTACTGTGTTACTGGAAAATAAAATGAATAATTTATTCAAACAATATTATAAAAAAACATGTTTCTTGAATAGAATGGTAACAATAATTGTTGGATCTATACACAAAATATTAATCATCAGTTGCAGTGGAAAGACATCCAGGTAAGTAACCTTATTTAGTTGCAGAGGTAAATATCAGGTAAGTAATCATCTTTAGTTTCAGTGGTAAGACATCAGGTAAGTAATCTTCAGTCCTCATCATATACACGACGTACGAGGTCCACCACAACCAAGACCACCAATACTCAAAAAAAAGATGAGGATGTGTGTACCTTTTGTATGGATGGCGGGGATTTGATGTGTTGCGACGAATGTCCAGCAACACAGATATGCCTTGCAAATTGTGAAGGCTACTGTGTTACTGGAAAATAAAATGAATAATTTATTCAAATAATATTATAAAACACATTTTTCTTGAATAGAATAGTAACAGTAATTGTTGGATCTATACACAAAATATTAATCATCAGTTGCAGCGGAAAGAGATCCAGGTAAGTAACCAGAGGTAAATATCAGGTAAGTAATCTTCAGTCCTCATTATATACACGACGAAAGAGGACCACCTCAACCAAGACCACCAATACTCAAGAAAAAGATGAGGATGTGTGTACCTTTTGTATGGATGGCGGGGATTTGATGTGTTGCGACGAATGCCCAAAGGCATTCCATTATAATTGTCATATACCAGTTATACGTTTGCAAAGTAACTCCTGGCTGTGTATGTTTTATATCAGTGTGACAAAATCCAAGCTGAGCACCACTGAGCTCAAAATATTGCAACACATCTGCCTGACACTGTTTTGTGATTCATGAGCAGAGTCCCCAATTCCGAGGCCAAGAATCGCCGGCCATGTTATTCGATGATATACGCAGACGTCTGTATCCCGACCGTCCCGATCCGTACGCGCAAATCCACAGCTTTGTGACTGAAGTTTGTTCTATATTTAAGAACTGGAAAACGGACAATAATGCCAAGTATTTACATGATATTTTTGAGTCAGAACTGGCCAAAAGCTTGCCCACTTTTGATAGCAACAACATTGGTGCCAATGAGGATGCCTCTACCCCAAATTCCGAAAATTGATGACCGCACCAGCCGGTTCTCCTGCACGCAAATAGACCCAATAGTATTATATAGTATAGTATAGGATAATAATTTAGAACAAATAAACAAACTATTTACAGTGTTTGTTATTTGTTAAAATTTTTTTTTTTAAGTGAAAATGTATGTTACTCATAAGGATTTGCAACACTAATTCTTATTAGCTATGCGGCCATCAATGAACAGATAGCCGGCAGTGTGGGTGTGGAAAAACTGTATGTATGTCAGCTGCATAAACAGCTCTTGCTATCGGTGTTCTGCGAGACATAGTTGATAAAATCACAGAAACAGTGATTGTGCGTCGCAACGAGCTGGAAATTAAGCTCACCGAGATGTGCGGTATCAAATGGAAAGTCCTTGTAGATAAGAGGAAAATGCTGCAATTGCGGTTGGACCACAAGGATTCCTGCATGAATTTATGACGAACGCTCTGGAGAAGGGCAGCGATTATGCCACTTTATCCAAAGATCGCTGATATTGACGCTTAATAGTAGAAGGATTAAAATTTGAATTTAAATAAAAATATTAGGCACATTTACACTTACCTTGTTCAAGTGGCAAAAATCCTCAAACCTGCAAATAAAACAATTAATAAAATATTTTTACGTTTGCATAACTGCAAACAACAAATAGATTCGGCGATGCGTGGCGGATAATAATATGAAGCCGAATAAATCAATTGAATCTCTGCCTGGTGTACTTGCGGCCAACAGGGGCTTCTATGATGATCCTTGAGTGGCATGGGCCCACTGTTGATGTTCCCAGTGGCGATGACATGCAAAAAAATCGCAATTCAAATTCATTTCGATGTAACAAACGAGCACAATTCCATCCAACGGATAGTCCATGTTGCGTGGCAGGCGGCATGGCGTGGCTTTTCACTCGATTGGGACGACTCGAACGACGACTCCAAGGACGGCTCGAGTGATGATTCCTGGATCTGAAAATAAATAAATTTCTCTCTATTCATTTATTTCTAAAAAAAATGATATTAAATCGTATGCTATGCTACTCACCTTGCTTGCATCACTGGCCTCTTGATCCAAAAATCCATCCATCCGTCCGTCATGTCCATACTACGTGATGGGCGTCAGTACCTGGCAGATCCGCGACCTGGCGGAAGCATGCGACAGAGGAATTTCTGGAGAGGCAGGTTCCTAACGAAGAAGTACCCAGTGCAAAACATTAAAATTTGCATAAAATTCGTAATTCAAATGCTTAAAAGATACACAATTTTATAAGTATACTTATCTTGTATTGCACCACTTAAATCTGGACCGATCCTGGCCCTCCAATTTTTGTTTGTTCATGTGTTCGCATCAGAGCCTGAGCGAGGACTAATTTCATTTTATTTCCAGCAACACAGATATGCCTTGCATATTGCAAATGCTACTGTGTTACTGGAAAATAAAATGAATAATTTATTCAAACAATATTATAAAAAACATTTTTCTTGAATAGAATGGTAACAATAATTGTTGGATCTATACACAAACTATTAATCATCAGTTGCAGTGGAAAGACAACCAGGTAAGTAACCATATTTAGTTGCAGAGGTAAATATCAGGTAAGTAATCATCTTTTGTTTAAGTGGTAAGACATCACATAAGTAATCAGCTTTAGTTTCAGTGGTAAAACATCAGGTAAGTAATCATATTTAGTTTCAGTGGTAAGACATCAGGTAAGTAATCTTCAGTCCTCATCATATACACGACGTACAAGGACCACCTCAACCAAGACCAACAATACTCAAGAAAGAGATGAGGATGTGTGTACCGATTATATGGATGGCGGGGATTTGATTTGTTGCGACGTATGACCAAAGGTATTCCATTGTAATTGTCATATAGCAGTTATACGTTTGCAAAGGAGGTCCTGGCGGTGTATGTTGTATATATATATATATATTTGTGACAAAATCCAAGCTGAGCACCACTGAGCTCAAAATATTGCAACACATCTGCATGACACTGTTTTGTGAGTATGAGCAGAGTCCCTAATTCTGAGGCCAAGTCTGAATCCCGATCCATACACGCATATCCATAGCTTTGTGACTGATGTTCGTTCTATATTTAAGAGCTGGAAAACGGACAACAATGCCAAGCATTTACATGATATTTTTGAATCAGAACCGGCCAAAAGCTTGCCCAATTTTGATAGCAACAACATTGGTGCCAATGAGGGTGCCTCTACCCCAAATTCCGAACATTGATGACCGCAGCAGCCGGTTCTCCTGCACGCAAATAGACCCAATAGTATTATATAGTATAATAGTATAGTATAGGATAATAATTTAGAACAAATAAACAAACTATTTACAGTGTTTTTTATTTGTTATAATTATTTTTTCCACAAACAAAATAAACCAATAAAAATATAAAGCAAAGATGAATTAAATTGTTTTTTAAAAAACTTTGCTTATTCATTACCTCACGGTAGAAACAGAAGCAATTAACTCCAGTTTTGCAAGCCCCATACCATGTTGACAAAGCTATAACCAGTTGTGAATTATTAGGAAATAGAAGTGAAAAATTATTTGACTCCTAAGTGTATTTAACACTAGAACACTGTGAATTATAAGGAAGTATAAGTGAAAATGTATGTGACTCATATGGATTTGGAACACTAATTTTTATTGGCTCTGCGGCCATCAATAAACAGCTAGCCGGCCGTGTGGGTGTGGAAAAACTGTATGTATGTCAGCTGCATAAACAGCTCTTGCAATCGGTTTTCTGCGAGCCATAGTTGATAAAATTACAGAAACAGTGAATGTGCGTCGCAACCAGCTGGAAATGCAGCTCACCAAGATGTGCGGTACCAATCGGAAAGTCCTCGTGGACAAGAGGAAAATCCTGCAATTGCTGTTGGACCACACGGATCACTGCATGGAAGTTATGACGAACGCTCTGGAGAAGGGCAGCGATTTTGCATTTTATCCGCCCAAAGATCGCTGATATTGACGCTTAATAAACTCATTTTGAAACACGTTGAAATAACCGATCCGGAGATACATTTTAGAATCACCGTGGATGCCGAACAGCAGGTCATCTCACAGATTGGCTGTGTTGTTATAGAAACCGAGCAAAATCCTCCGGCACCGGCGCCTACAAACAATAGGCCCCAGCCTTCGCCACCACGTCAGCAACCACGACGTACAACGACCACTTCAAAGACGACCAACATTCAAGAAAAATATGAGAATGTGTGTACCGTTTGTATGCATTCCATCGGAATTGTCATATACCAGTTTTACATTTGAAAAGGAAGTCCTGGCGGTGTATGTTGTATAATAGTGTGAAAAAATCCAAGCTGAGTACCACTGAGCTCAGAATATTGCAACACATCAGCCTGACACTGTTTTGTGAGTATATGCAGAGTCCCCAATTCCGAGGCCAAAAATCGCCGGCCATGTTATTGGATGATATACGCCGACGTCTGTATCCCGAGAGTCCCGATCCGTACGCGAAAATCCATAGCTTTGGGACTGAAGTTCGTTCTATATTTAAGAACTGGAAAACGGACAATAATACCAAGCATTTACATGATATTTTTGAGTCAGAACTGGCCAAAAACTTGCCCACTTTTGATAGCAACAACATTAGTGCCAATGAGGGTGCCTCTACCCCAAATTCCGAAGATTGATGACCGCAGAAGCCGGTGCTCCTGCACGCAGATAGACCCAATATTATTATAGTATAGTATAGGATAATAATTTAGAACAAATAAACAAACTATTTACAGAGTTTGTTATTTGTTATAATTTATTTTATTCCACAAACAACATAAACCAAAAAAAATATATAGAAAAAATGAATTAAATATTTTTTAAAAAACTCGGCTTAATCATTACCTCACGGTAGAAAGAGAAACAATTAACTCCAGTTTGGCAAGTCCCATAACATGTTGACAAAGCTATAACCAGTTGTGAATTATGAGGATATGGAAGTGAAGATGTATGTGAGTCATAAGGATTTACAACACTAATTTTTATTGGTTCTGCGGCCATCAATGAACAGATAGCCGGCAGTGTAGGTGTGGAAAAACTTAAAATCACCGTGGAGCTATATCAGGATGCCAAACAGCAGGTCATCTCACAGATGGGATGTGTTGTTATAGAAACCGAGCAAAATCCTCCGGCACCGGCGCCAGTTCTTAAATATAGAACGAACTTCAGTCACAAAGCTGTGGATTTGCGCTTAAGGATCGGGACTGTCGGGATACAGACGTCGGCGTATATCATCCAATAACATGGCCGGCGATTCTTGGCCTCGGAATTGGGGACTCTGCTCATATTCACAAAACAGTGTCAGGCAAATGTGTTGCAATATTTTGAGCTCAGTGCTGCTCAGCTTGGATTTTTTCACACTGATATACAACATACACCGCCAGGACTTCATTTTCAAAGTTATAACTGTGTTGGAAATAACTGTATTTGCCTATGTACACTGCAGCTTGTCTTGCAGTCCCGTTTTGTAGTCGTAATCTGTTGTTGCCTGCGAGCAACGGTAATTGTAAGTTCCCTATGATCAAGACCTTCTTCGATGGTCTATATTTAAGCTACTCTCATGAAGTAAGAGTCAGTCGTTTGTGGTCGCTTGAATCGCAGAGTATAAGTCGCATGAAGCGGACATATATTCTAAATAAATATAAACCCCAATTTATAATAGGTTATGGGCCCAGAACACGGAATATTCAGCTCGTAGAAAATACACTGAATTGTTCTGAGGATTACTTGTAGAAGGTGAATGAGAGCATTCTGGACTTTCTTGGACAAGTGTGATAACTGTGTGATTAGAGAAAATGAACACCGCGATGAGTTCGATCGAGAAGTTGGACGACCAGAATTATAGTGCCTGGGTCGTTCAAATGAGAAGTGTACTCGTGTATTCAGAACTATGGCAGTATGTGTGTGGTCGTGTCGTGAAAAACGAAAATGACAGTGCTGAGCAAAAGGCAATATTTGATGCAAGAGACGAAAAGGCTCTGGCAAGCATAATGCTTTGCATAAAAGCATCGCAAATAAATAATGTGAAGAATTGCCAAACATCAGCAAGTGCCTGGAACACCCTGAAAGAAATTCACATGCCAATGGGACCTGCGCGTCGTGTAACTTTGCTAAAGCAGGTGTTACAGCTAAGATTGGTAGAGTCGGGTAGTATGGCAGAGCACATACATAAGTTTGCAGACTTAGTGGAAAGACTAAGCGAGATCGGCTTTATTATGGTCGAAGAGTGTTTGTCTATATTGCTGTTGTCGAGTTTGTCGGATGGATACGATAATTTCGTGATCGCCATGGAAACTCGTGACACGTTGCCGTCGCTAAGTGTGATAAAAATCAAGTTACTCGAAGAGAGTGAACGGCGTAGAGCAGACGGACAGACAGAGTCAAACGGATAGACAAAAATGTTCTCGACGCGTATAGACAATCGAGCAAACAGAAATACAGACGAAAGTAACAGTAAAGTGAATCGAAGAAGTGCGCAGCAGAAAAAGGCAACACAGGCCGACTGCTGGAATTGTGGTCGCCGTGGGCACATTGCTGCAAATTGTCGCGCAAAAAACAGCTCCGAAAAAGAGCAATGCAAAAACAATAAAGAGCTTAAGAAATCGTACAGCGGCAAGAAACCCAAGTAGCGGTGGTTTTGCAAAGAACACGTGGTGTCTAGACAGTGGCGCCACAGCGCATTTGTGTAATGATAGATCGAGCTTCATAGAATTGAGAGAGCACAAAGAGAAAATTATTTTAGCTGCAAATAATTATATACAGGCATATGGGCGTGGAAAAGCACGCATAAAGTGGGAAAATAACACTATTGATTTGACCGATACATTATATGTGAAAGACCTTCAATGCAACTTTGTGTCAGTATCGAAAGTAGTCCAAAAGGGATTCAGTGTTAAATTTGGGCAAAAGAGTGCGCGCATTGAAAATCGTAGAGGCGATGTGATCTTAGTTGCTAAGGAGCAGCAAGACTTATATTTGTTCAACACAGATGAGCAAAAGTGTTTCAGCGCGCAATCTAATTTAACAGACATACTGAAGTGGCACGAGCGGCTTGGGCATTTAAATTTTGCCAGCCTGAATAAAATGATTAAGAGAAATTTAGTGCACGGCTTGAGGGCTAGGCAGTGTTCGGACTTAAAAGAACATGTATGTGAAACATGCGCGAAGTGCAAAATAAGTGTAAAGAGATTTCCAAAGAAATCTGAGACCCGCGCCGAAGGCACACTAGACTTGATACACACAGACATTTGTGGCCCAATGAGAAAATGCTCTGTAGGTGGTGCGCGGTAATTTGGCACATTCATTGACGATAAATCGCGGTTTGTGCATGTGTGTTTTATGAAAACACGCAATGAAATCTTTGAGAAGTTCAAAGCATATAAGGCGTTTGCAGAAAAACAAACTGGACGCAAGATAAAATGTCTCAGAAGCGACAACGGTCGTGAATATTTGAGCGGCGATTTCGAAAAATATTTAGTGAGCAACGGCATCAAGAGACAGCTTACTGTGCCGTATACACCCCAACAAAATGGTGTAGCGGAGCGCGCGAATCGAACGCTGGTAGAAATGGCACGAAGCATGATTGTGCATGCTGGTCTCAAGGAGGATTTCTGGGCAGAAGCTATAAATACGGCGGCTTATCTGCGAAATCGCTCAGAGACATCTACGCTGGAGGATATGACACCATATGAGGTATGGTCAGGCAAAAAACCGTCTGTAAGTCACCTAAAAGTTTTCGGTACAAAGGCTGTCGTACTTAACAAGAAGTACAATAAGAAATTCCTACCAAAAGGTGAGGTGAGAGTACTAGTTGGTTACTCTGCAACAGCTAAGGCATACCGATTGTATATTCCCGATTCACGAAAAGTAATCGAAGCAAGAGATGTGATATTTCTTGAAGGTGAAATGACAGATGACAGCGTAAGGGACAGAATCTCGTTGTGTAATAATGATGTTACACTGATAATGAAGGATGTTGAAGATGAGCCTGTAAGTCTTCACGGTGGCAATCAAACTGAGGATCGCGAAAATTCCGAACGAGATGCGGATGCGCTAAATAAATCTACAGATGGAGACATTGGTGACGACGAGGAAATCGAGTCAAGAGAGGAACCGGGCAAAAGAGGTCCTGGAAGGCCAAAGAAAGTACGCACCGGGCAGCCAGGACGCCCTCGAAAGCAGTACAACATTTTAAATGTTATGACAACGGATGACGTAGCTGCACCTGCTAGCGTCAATGCAGCCTTGAGTTCTGATCATGCCAGTGAATGGAGGGCATCGATGCAGAAGGAGATAGACAGTCTGCACGAAAACAAAACTTGGGAGTTAATTAATCTACCGAAGGGAGAGAAGGCAATTGGCTGTAAATGGGTATTTGCAGTGAAGCGTGACGAGCAGGGCAAAGTAGTACGCTTGAAGTCTCGACTAGTGGGCAAAGGATGCGCCCAACAATATGGCGTAAATTACAATGAGACTTTCTCCCCTGTGGCCAGATATTCGACAATCAGATTACTGATTGCTCTAGCGATAGAAAATGGTATGTATATGCATCAGATTGACGTGTCTTCTGCTTATCTCAACAGTGAGCTGCGAGATGTGGTTTATATGCGACAACCAGAGGGATTTGCTAACCAAGATTTCCCTGACCGAGTCCTAAAACTCAAGAAGTCGCTGTACGGCCTTAAACAGAGCGGCCGTGAGTGGAACAAGAAACTGAGCACCGTGCTAATCAGGATTGGTTTCACGCCCTGCCCCAGCGAGCCATGTTTGTACATACATCGTGAAGCCAGCAAACTGAATGTGATAGTCGTATATGTCGACGATCTTATTGTGGCTAGCACCAGGAAGGAAGATCTGAACTACGTGAAGGAGCGCATATCACAGGAGTTCGACGTAGTCGATGGAGGGCAACTGAAGCATTTCCTAGGTATGGAAATTGATCGTGAAGGTGAAACGGGCAGCGTTACTGTCGGTCATAAGTACTACATTGAGAACCTTCTACGTGAGTATGGTATGCACAACTGCAAACCTAATGCTATACCGCTAGAGGCAGGATTTCAAGTCAAATGCGACAATGACGGATGCCACCGAACGAACCAAGGTAGCTATCAATCGTTGATAGGTTCGCTAATGTATCTAGGCATAACTACACGGCCTGATATATTGCACTCAGTAACGAAGCTAGCACAGCGGTATTCAGATCCACACAAGGAACACGAAATAGCAGCCAAGCGAGTATTAAGATACTTGAGGGGACCGGCAGAGTTGAGCTTGCACTACAAGATGACCGGCCAGGCGATACACTGTTTCGTCGATGCAGATTGGGCTGGAGACATCACGGATCGGAAGTCCTACAGTGGCTGGGCGTTCTTTGCAGAAGGCGCTGCATTCTCATGGGAGTCAAAGAAGCAGAGCGTCGTAGCATTAAGCAGTACTGAGGCAGAGTATGTGGCACTCTCACTGGCAGCTAAGGAAGCTGCATATATACGCAAAGTCATGCGTGAAATGGGTTTCAGCGAGGGATCTGGAATAAGGATATTTAGCGATAATCAAAGCGCTCAATGCTTGGCAAAAGATGCCAAGTTCCATGCGCGTAGTAAGCATATCGACATTAAATATCATCATATCAGAGATATGGTAAAAAATAATGAAGTTGAAATTGAATATGTACCTACCAAAAACATGATCTCTGATGTGTTAACGAAAAACCTTTGTAAAGTAAAGCATAGGGAATTTGTAAACTTAATGGGTTTGCGCTGAATATGTAAAAGTTTATTTTGTTTAAGAAGAAGACAAACTGCACTGAGAAGGAGTGTTGGAAATAACTGTATTTGCCTATGTACACTGCAGCTTGTCTTGCAGTCCCGTTTTGTAGTCGTAATCTGTTGTTGCCTGCGAGCAACGGTAATTGTAAGTTCCCTATGATCAAGACCTTCTTCGATGGTCTATATTTAAGCTACTCTCATGAAGTAAGAGTCAGTCGTTTGTGGTCGCTTGAATCGCAGAGTATAAGTCGCATGAAGCGGACATATATTCTAAATAAATATAAACCCCAATTTATAATAAACCGGTATATGTCATTCACGATGGAATGCATTCAAACGGTGCACACATCCTCATCTTTTTTTTGAGTTTTGGTGGTCTTGCTTGAGGTGGTCCTCGTACGTCGTGGTTGCTGACGTGGTGGCGACGGCAGGGACCTATTGGATGTAGGCGCCGGTGCCGGAGGATTTTGCTCGGTTTCTATAAGAACACATCCCATCTGTAAGATGACTACTGTTCGGCATCCTGATTTAGCTCCACGGTGATTTTAAAGGGTATCCGGATCGAATATTTCCACGTGTTTGAAAATGAGTTTATTAAGCGTCAATATCAGCGATCTTTTCAATTCCATTTCCTTATAATTCACAACTGGTGGTTCTAGTGTTGAATACAGTTAGAAGTCAAATGAACTTTTCACTTCCATTTCCTTATAATTCACAACTGGGTATAGCTTTGTCAGCATGGTATGGGACTTGCAAAACTGGAGGTGGATGTATGTGACTCATAAGGTTTTGCAACACTAATTTTTATTGGTTCTGCAGCCATCAATAAACAGCTAGCAGGCAGCGTGGGTGTGGAAAACTGTATGTATGTCAGCTGCATAAACAGCTCTAGCTATCGGTGTTCTGCGAACCATGGTTGATAAAATCACAGAAACAGTGAATGTGCGTCGCAACCAGCTGGAAATGCAACTCACCGAGACGTGCGGTACCAAACGGAAAGTCCTCGTAGACAAGAGGAAAATGCTGCAATTGCTGCAATTTATGACGAACGTTCTGGAGAAGGGCAGCGATTTTGCATTTTATTATTAATAATAGAAGGATTAAAATTTGTATTAAATTAAAAATATTAGTCACATTTACACTTACCTTGTTCAAAAAAATCCTCAAACCTGCAAATAAAACAATTATTAATAACATATTTTTATACCTACCTACGTTTGCATAACTGCAAACAACAAATAGATCCGGTGATGCGTGGCGGATAATAATATCAAGCCGAATAAATCAATTGAAACCCTTCCTGGTGTCCTTGCGGCCAACAGGGGATTTCATGATGATCCTTGAGTGGCATGGGTCCACTGTTGATGTTCCCAGTCTGGGTTGCGATGACCAGCAAAATTTAGAATTTGTTAAAACATGCAAAAACTGCAAATTGCCAGACACTCACCAAATCGAAACTGTTTATCCGATCTTGATAAAAACTACACTGCAGGGATGGTCAAGGCTTCAGTTGTCTCCCCCTGTCGGAGGGAAAAGCCCATCCTACGGATAGTCCATGTTGCGTGGCAGGCAGCAAGACGTCTCTTTTCACTTCAAAATTTCAATTTAATGGCAATTATGTGCGGCGATTGGGACGACTGGAACGACGACTCCAAGGACGGCTCCAGAGATGATTCAAATTATGATTCCTGAATCTGAAAATAAATCAATTTCTATTTATTCATTTATTTCTAAAAAAAAATGATTTTAAATAGTATGCTAGGCCTCTTGATCTAAAAATCCATCCATGTGTCATGTCCATATTTTTTCTTCTTCATGTGTTCGCATCAGAGTCTGAGCGAGAACTAATTTCATTTTATTTCCAGCAACACAGATATGCCTAGCATATTGCAAATGCTACTGGAACTCCTGGCGGTGTATGTTGTATATCAGTGTGACAAAATTCAAGCTGAGCACCACTGAGCTCAAAATATTGCAACACATCTGCCTGACACTGTTTTGTGAGTATGAGCAGAGTCTCCAAGACCGAGGCCAAGAATCGCCGGCAATGTTATTGGATGATATACGCCGACGTCTGTATCCCGACAGGCCCGATCCGTACGCGCAAATCCACAGCTTTGTGACTGAAGTTCGTTCTATATTTAAGAACTGGAAAACGGACAACAATGCCAAGCATTTACATGATATTTTTGAGTCAGAACTGGCCAAAAACTTGCCCAATTTTGATAGCATCAACATTGGTGCCAATGAGGATTACTCGACCCCAAATTCCGAAGATTGATGTCCGCAGCAGCCTGTTCTCCTGCACGGAGATAGACCCAATAGTATTATAGTATAGTATAGGATAAAAATGTAGAACAAATAAACAAACTATTTACAGTTTTTGTTATAGTTTATTTTTATTCCACAAACAAAATAAACCACAAAAAATATATAAAAAAAAGAATTAAATAGTTGTTTAAAAAACTCGGCTAATGCATTACATCACGGTAGAAACAGAAGCAATTAACTCCAGTTTTGCAAGCCCCATACCATGTTGACAAAGCTATAACCAGTTGTGAATTATAAGGAAATAGAAGTGAAAAGTTATTTGACTCCTAAGTGTATTCAACACTAGAACACTGTGAATTATAAGGAAATATAAGTGAAAATGTATATTACTCATAAGGATTTGCAACACTAATTCTTATTGGCTCTGCGGCCATCAATGAACAGCTAGCCGGCAGTGTGGGTGTGGAAAAATTGTAGGTATGTCAGCTGCATAAACAGCTCTTGCTATCGGTGTTCTGCGAGCCATAGTTGATAAAATCACAGAAACAGTGAATGTGCGTCGCAACGAGCTGGAAATGCAGTTCACCGAGATGTGAGGTATCAAATGGAAAGTCCTCGTAGACAAGAGGAAAATGCTGCAATTGCTTGGACCACACGGATCACTGCATGAATTTATGACGAATGCTCTGGAGAAACGCAGCGATTATGCCATTTTATCCGCCGAAAGATCGCTGATATTGACGCTTAATAAACTCATTTTGAAACACGTGGAAATACCCCTTCCGGAGATACCTTTTAAATCACGTCGGCGTATATCATCTAATAACATGGCCGGCGATTCTTGGCCTCGGAATTGGGGACTCTGCTCATACTCACAAAACAGTGTCAGGAAGATGTGTTGCAATATTTTGAGCTCAGTGGTGCTCAGCTTGGATTTTTTCACACTGATATACTACATACACTGCCAGGACTTCCTTTGCCAAGTTATAACTGGTATTTGACAATTACGATGGAATGCATACGAACGGTACGCACATCCTCATCTTTTTGGTGGTGGTCTTGTTTGAGGAGGTCCTCGTACGTCGTGGTTGCTCACGTGGTGGCGGCGGCTGGGGCCTATAGTTTGTAGGCGCCGGTGCCGGGGGATTTTGCTCGGTTTCTATAAGAACACATCCCATCTGTGAGATAACCTGCTGTTCGGCATCCTGATTTACGGATGCCACGGTGATTCTAAAGGGTATCTCCGGATCGGGTATTTCCACGTGTTTGAAAATGAGTTTATTAAGCGTCAATATCAGCGATCTTTTCAATTCTAGTTCCTTATAATTCACAACAGGTGGTTCTACTGTTGAATACACTTACAAGTCAAATTAACTTTTCACTTCCATTTCCTTATAATTCACAACTGGGTATAGCTTTGTGCACATGGTATGGGACCTGCAAAACTGGATGTGGATGTATGTGACTCATAAGGTTTTGCAACACTAATTTTTATTGGTTCTGCGGCCATCAATGAACAGCTAGCCGGCAGTGTGGGTGTGGAAAACTGTATGTATGTCAGCTGCATAAACAGCTCTGGCTATCGGTGTTCTGCGAACCATGGTTGATAAAATCACAGAAACAGTGAATGTGCGTCGCAACCAGCTGGAAATACAGCTCACCGAGATGTGCGATCCCAAACGGAAAGTCCTCGTAGACAAGAGGAAAATGCTGCAATTTCTGTTGGACCACACGGATCACTGCTTGGAATTTATGACAAGCGCTCTGGAGAAGGGCAGCGATTTTGCCATTTTATCCGCCCAAAGATCGCTGATATTGACGCTTAATAAACTCTTTTTTAAACACGCGGAAATACCCGATCCGGAGATACCCTTTAAAATCACCGTGGAGCTAAATCAGGATGCCGAACAGCAGGTCATCTCACAGATGGGCTGTGTTGTTATAGAAACCGAGCAAAATCCTCCGGCACCGGTGCCTACAAACAATAGGCCCCAGCCGTCGCTACCACGTCAGCAACCACGACGTACAAGGACCACCTCAACCAAGACCACCAATACTCAAGAAAAAGATGAGGATGTGTGTACCGTTTGTATGCATTCCATCGTAATTGTCATATACCAGTTATACCTTTGAAAAGGAAGTCCTGGCGGTGTATGTTGGATATCAGTGTGAATATATGCAAGCTGAGCACAACTGAGCTCAAAATATTACAACACATCTGCCTGACACTATTTTGTGAGTTTTAGCAGAGTCCCCAATTCCTTATTCAATTCTATTTCAATTCTATTTCCTTATAATTCAGAACTGGTTGTTCTAGTGTTGAATACACTTACAAGTCAAATTAACTTTTCACTTCCATTTCCTTATAATTCACTACTGGGCATAGCTTTTTCAGCATGGTATGGGACTTGCAAAACTGGAGGTGGATGTATGTGAAGATGTATGTGACTCATAAGGTATTGCAACACTAATTTTTATTGGTTCTGCGGCCATCAATGAACAGCTAGCCGGCAGTGTGGGTGTGGAAAACTGTATGTATGTCAGCTGCATAAACAGCTCTGGCTATCGGTGTTCTGCGAACCATGGTTGATAAAATCACAGAAACAGTGAATGTGCGTCGCAACCAGTTGAAATTGCAGCTCATCGACATGTGCGGTACCAAACGGAAAGTCCTCGTACACAAGAGGAAAATACTGCAATTGCTGTTGGACCACACGGATCACTGCTTGGAATTTATGACAAACGCTCTGGAGAAGGGCAGCGATTTTGCCATTTTATCCGCCGAAAGATCGTTGATATTGACGCTTAATAAATTCATTTTCAAACACGTGGAAATACCCGATCCGGAGATACCCTTTAAAATCACCGTGGAACTAAATCAGGATGCCGAACAGCAGGTCATCTCACAGATGGGCTGTGTTGTTATAGAAACCGCGTAAAATCCTCCGGCACCGACGCCTACAAACATTAGGCCCGTCAAAATATTGCAACACATCTGCCTGACATTGTTTTGTGAGTATGAGCAGAGTCCACAATTCCGAGTCCAAGAATCGCTGGCCATGTTATTGGATGATATACGCCGACGTCTGTATCCCGATCCGTACGCACAAATCCACAGCTTTGTGACTGAATTTCGTTCTATATTTAAGAACTGGAAAACGGACAACAATGCCAAGCATTTACATGATATTTTTGAGTCAGAACTGGCCAAAAACTTGCCCAATTTTTAAAGCATCAACATTGGTGCCAATGAGGATTACTCGACCCCAAATTCCGAAGATTGATGTCCGCAGCAGCCTGTTCTCCTGCACGGAGATAGACCCAATAGTATTATAGTATAGTATAGGATAAAAATGTAGAACAAATAAACAAACTATTTACAGTTTTTGTTATAGTTTATTTTTATTCCACAAACAAAATAAACCACAAAAAATATATAAAAAAAAGAATTAAATAGTTGTTTAAAAAACTCGGCTAATGCATTACCTCACGGTAGAAATAGAAGCAATTAACTCCAGTTTTGCAAGTTTTGTTTTGTATTTTGTGTGGGTGTGGAAAAACTGTATGTATGTCAGCTGCATAAACAGCTCTTGCTATCGGTGCTCTGCGATTCATGGTAGTTAAAATCACAGAAACAGTGAATGTGCGTCGCAACCAGCTGGAAATGCAGCTCACAGAGATGTCCGGTATCAAATAGAAAGTCCTCGTGGACAAGTTGCTGGAATTGCTGTTGGATCACACGGATCACTGCAAGGATTTTATGACGAACGCTCTGGAGAAGGGCAGCGATTTTGCCATTTTATCCGCCCAAAGATCGCTGATATTGACGCATAATAAACTCATATAACACGTGGAAATACCCGATCCGGAGATACCCTTTGAAATCACCGTGGAGCTAAACAGCAGGTCATCTCACAGATGGGCTGTGTTGTTATAGAAACCGAGCAAAATCCTCCGGCACCGGCGGCTACAAACAATAGGCCCCAGCCGTCGCCACCACGTCAGCAACCACGACGTACGAGGACCACCTCAACCAAGACCACAAATACTCAACAAAAAGCTGACGATGTGTGTAGCGTTTGTAAGGATGGCGGGGATTTTATATGTTGCGATAAATGCCCAAAGTCATTCCATTGTATTTGTCATATACCAGTTATACGTTTGCAAAGGAAGTACTGGCAGTGTATGTTGTATGTCAGTGTGAAAAAATCCAAGCTGACCACCACTAAGCTCAAAATATTGCAACACATCCCCAATACCGAGGCCAAGAATCTCCCGGCCATGTTATTGGACGACATACGCAGACGTCTGAATCCCGACAGTCCCGATCCGTACGCGAAAATCTATAGGTTTGTGACTGATGTTCGTTCTATATTTAAGAACTGGAAAACAGACAACAATGCCAAGCATTTACATGATATTTTTGAGTCAGAACTGGCCAAAAGCTTGCACAATTTTGATAGCAACAACATTGGTGCCAATGAGGGTACCTCCAAATTCCGAAGATTGATGACCGCAGCAGCCGGTTCTCCTACACGCAGATAGACCCAATAGTATTAAAGTATAGTATAGGAGAATAATTTAGAACAAATAAACAAATTATTTACAGTATTTGTTATAGTTTATTTTTTTTCCACAAACAAAATAAACCACAAAAAATATATCGAAAAAATGAACTAAATAGTTTTTTAAAAAACTCTGCTTATACATTACCTCACGGTAGAAACAGAAGCAATTAACTACAGTTTTTCAAATCCAAGTCCATATTTTACAAAGCTATAACCAGTTGTGAATTATAAGGCAATGGAAGTGAAGAGTTCAGTTGACTCCTAAGGGTTATTCAACACTAGAACTACCAGTTGTGAATCATAAGGAAAGAATGCAACACTAATTTTTATTGGCTCTGCGGCCAACATTGAACAGTTAGAATAAACTGCTGCATAAACAGCTCTTGCTATCGGTGTTCTGCGAGACATGGTAGTTAAAATCACAGAAACAGTGAATGTGCGTCGCAACCAGCTGGAAATGCGGCTCACCGAGATGTGCGGTATCAAATAGAAAGTCTTCGTGGACAAGAGGAAAATGCTGCAATTGCTGTTGGATCACACGGATCACTGCATGGAATTTATGACGAACGCTCTTTCTCTCTTTGTTTTTGTTGCTGCTGTGTTACTATTAACAATCACTTGGGTGCCGGCACCTCCTCCTGCTGCTGCTCTGGCGATGCACTGGGAATAATTGTTGTCTTCTCCTCACCCACAGTTGTTGTCTCAAAGCAGACATCCAACAATGTTGCACCGCTGCCCGTTTGCAAACCAGCAATATCCTTGAGATCTATCCAGCTGTCGCCGAACTTGTCAGCATTTTTGAGGCGCAAACTAAGTACACGTGTGTCTCCCTCGTCAATGATGTGAAATGCTTGAGTTGGCTCAATTATCGCTGATTGGCCAGAATCTGTGATGGCGGAAGATTTTATCTGTTGCTGCTGTTTTTGTTGTTGCTGCTGATGCTTATATGGCTGCCTATCAGTCTGGCATCATTATCATCGTCATCCTCGTCCATTGCTGCCAGTTCGCTAAGCTGTTGTTCAATTTGCAGGTATGTGGTTGTTGCTGCTGCGTTTTCTGTTGTTGTGTTAAGAACTGAATCCCGCTGCCTTCCACGCACCACATCCAACTTGAGCACTGTGCACTTGTCCGTCAGTTGGTATTGATGCTGTTGCTGTGGTCGAACATAAGTGCCTGTTGTTGTTGCTGTTGCTGCATCTGTTAGGAAGGCCACAATGGTGGTAGGCTGGCAGCGGTATTATAGATATTGAGGGCACTTTGCTGCGCAAATTTGCGACCGCTGCCGCTTTGGCAGCATCCGCAGCGAAATAGCTGCTATTTCTCGCTGTTGCAGATGGTTCTGCTGTTGCTGCATTTGCTCTGCGTTTGCTGCCAACTGGCGTTGCCTGCTGTATCAGCAGGAGATCTCTTGGCCTATCAGTTGTGACGCCCGTTTCCTAAACAAGTTGTTGATGTTGAATTGATGCAGCTATTGTGCTTTTGGTTTAAAATATTAATGCATACTTCTTCTTAAGTTTATTTTGAATTTATTTGTTATTATCTATAATAAGCTTCAATTAACAGGCTCATTTTGGAATATTTTATTAAAATTTATATAGTTCTATTTTTATTTATATATATATTTATGTTTCTATATATTTTATAATTTTTAACATCTCCATTTATTCCTAATCACTGTTGTAGAATTCTTTGTTTTAGCACTTTTGCACTTTTTTTTTGTATTTTACAAAAAGTTTCTATGTTTTGGAAAAATGTTTCAACATTTGTTTACTGTTACTACATTTGAAAGCTGCAACTTTTGTCCGTCGGATTTCAACTTTCCAGCACTTATTACACGTTGTGATACGAACGTTTCTTTAATTTTTTGTTTTTTGGTGTAGAAGCACAACATCAAAATAAATTCAGAAAAATCACTTAAAATCATTTACAATATATAAGTCACACATCTAACTTTGAATTGCTTTTAATTAAGTCATAATTTTTTTTTTAAATATTTTTTAAATACTTATATAGATTGATTTATTTACGGGGTGCTGCTGCTTGTAGTTGTTGTTGTTACTGTTTATTGTTGCGTCGTATACTTATATATACTTTGTTTCACAGTAAATCAGTCGCTTTTATGTTATATTTATATTGTTGGTGTTGTGCTGTTGCAGTGGGTCACTGCCGAAATGCATATCCATTGTTTAAATACGTCACAATATGTTAAGGATTTTAAGCAGATATCCTTCTGCACCTATTCCTCTGCCTGGTCTATTGTGCGTTTTCTGTTTCTGCTGCTGCGGTTGCTGCTTGTGTTGCTGGTGTGTTTCTCTGGCCGCAAATGCTGCTGTTGCTATTGCTTCGATTGTTGTTGCTGTTGTTGTTGTTATTGTGGATGTTTGTGTTGATGATGTCGTATCCTGACGCCGCACATGCAACGAGCTGCTGCTACTGTTGCTGCCGCTGGATGGCTGCAAGGCGCCATTGTAAATTGTTGTCAAAATGCTTCCTTCTGCCTGTTACATACTTTTGCACAAAACCATTATACCCTTTTTACCCATTTCCAATGGGTTAAAGGTATAACAAGTAGGCTTTTAATTGATATAATATTCGGCATGGCGAAGATAGCTTCCTTACTCGTTTTTATACCCTGAACACATTGAAAAGGGTTAAAAAGGGCATAATGGTTTTGTGCAAAAATATGTAACAGAGAGAAGAAAGCATCTCCAACCACATTTGGTCCGTCTGTCTGCCCGCCTGTCTGTCTGTCCATCCGTTTGCCTGTCTGTATGAACGGATCGAGCTCAGAGACTAGAGATTTGGCATTTAAGGGCTCGAATAACCCGGGCAGTACAAGTTTGTTGCAAAGCATTAATAACTTCCCCGTTTCCGATTTACACATGTAATCGATAACAATAAATTCTATATCCATCTTTATAAACAATGGATAACGTAGTGAAAATCTGTGAATCTGAGATATCGGAGATAGAAAATTTCGTTATTATACACAAACATACAGACAATGAGTGTATGCTTTTAATATAGTTGTCACCTTTCTCGGCTAAATCAAGCCTTCTTACTTATTTATTATTTTTTATAATTTTTTCACATTTTGGTTGACTTTTAACATTAAATTCCACTTCACATTAAAGTATTTTAAAATTGATATAAGGAAAACTTGGACTAAGCTTTAAAAAAAACTTAATTCAAATTTAAAGTATATTAAACTCATGAGCATACTTAGAATTAAGATCGACATTATCAACAAAAGCTATTGTATTCTTAGTAAGAAATCAAATTCCAAATATTAGATAGACAGAACAATATAAAACAAGTGAGAAAGCTCTAGTCTAGTAAGCTCGACTAGGAGATATCCTGGTCCTTTCACCTACGGCCTAGGCAGAACTGCTGCACCAATGGTTATTTACTAAAACTCAATCTTCCATATCTCCGGTGTTTCTCAGCCGATATTAATGAAAGTTTCATAGTTACAAAAACAATGTTTTCGGAACTCAACTTTTTCTTGTTATCGATTGCATGTGGTACAGGAAAACTCATCGATAATTTGAAACAAACTTGTTGTGCTTAGGGCTTGGGTTCCACATCTGGAGTCTCTGACATCGTCCCTGCTCATACATACAGACGAACAGAAGGATATGGCTACATCGATCGGCTGTTAATATATATATCTTTTGTCTGTTATATACTTTTGGACAAAACCATTATAAAAACAAACTTGCAAGTATGTGTGTGTACGCGTATATATTTCAATAAAATTTCACAGATTGCTATTATTTCGTCTAGTGTTTTAAGCGTTTTTTAAAAGTTTTGAAAACTCAATATTTTGTTGTTATCGAAAACGGGAAGAGTTATCAAAATTTTGAAACAAACTTGTACTGCCTAGGGACTGGGCGAGCAAATGATCCAAATCTGGAGTCTATAGCTCTTTTTCTGAGATCGACGCGTTCATACATACCGATGGACAGACGGACGGACAGCTTCTTAGTCTTCGTTCATATTTCATGCTTTTCCGTTGCTTAAATCGTGTTAGATGTTTTTTTTTCGCTTCTGCAGGGGGGTTAGTTAAAGCGGCAAAGAGGCTGATTGTGGTGTTATCTTGCGCAAGCAAGCAACAGCTAACTGGCAATTGCTAACTGGTTCTAGCTGTAAGCCTTTAATTTGGCTCAGACTGACTGCTGTTTGCTGCTTGCAACAACTTGAAAGCGCCGTTGGTTCTAACGTCAAAATGTGTGCCCACCGTTGTAACGATCAACGACCAGGCCCCGCTTAGCTCCATATCTCAGGTTTATTGTTTTTGTTGTCTTCTTTCGTACAATTTGCTGTTGGCCAACTATTGGAGTAGTTGGTCTTAGAGCAATTCTAAGCTGTTTTTCTTTTTGCACAGACAGCGACACAGAGAGAGAAGAAGAATAAGAAAAATGCAAGAGACTCACAGTGTAAAAGTCCGCTGACGAAAGTCCCAGTTATTCAAGAGGAAAAACCTGTTACACGCAAGTGGAACTGGCTGCGATTTGTAGCCAAGAACAAATCACTGAAAGAAAAAAAAAATACTATTAGTGAGCGAATAAGAGAGAGAAGTAGAATCAAAAAATTACAGCTAATTTGTTGCGCAACTGTGTTGCAAGATTAGCTGACGACGTCAGCGGCAGCAGCAGCAACGACTGGTTTATTGCAACATCGTTGTTGTTGTCGTCAATGATGCAACTGCCCAATGTTGTTGCTGCTGGGCGTAGCCCAGCTCTCCTTACCCCCTTTTATTTGTATGTATAAGCTTTGCTGTTGCTGTTTTTTTTTTCGTTTATGGCGACGCAAAAATGTTGCAACATTTGCAGCTAGAATCGGAAATGCGGCACATGGTAAAACAAACTAACAATGAAAAAACAAACTTGGTTAAATGAAAAACCTTGCCCAGCCAATTGCGTGCTTTGAAGCTTGACTTCATATTCCATTCAAGCAATTTTCATATTGAGTACCGTAAAGTTGAGGTTTTTATAATCAATTAATATTATTTTCGCTGCCTTTTTTTTAAGCCAAGTCTAAGTCTTTTTGTTGTTGCAAAAATTATTACCCTAATTATTTTTAGTCGCTCTTTTTAGCCAATAAGTTATTTTAGTGAATTATGTGATAAGTGTTAAATTAATATTAATAGTTGTCTAGTTTATAAGTTAACCAATACATCGATTTGTATCTTTCTTCTTAACGAACTGTTTGTGTTCAACCTGAAAATCATCAAAGGTATACAAGTTTATTGATTTTGTGCAATGTCTTAACCGGACAATATTCAAATAGTTTTGGGTTACACTAATTGTAATATATGTCGAATCTACCTTTTCAAATTTTCCATAAGAACTATTTACTTTATGGAAAAAATCTAAAAATCTTTAAATTCGATCATATTTATATTAGGAAAACATTTTTTTTAGGTTAAAATACAAAGCGATATCTTTGTCATACCTAAGAAGTGAGTTCTGATTGGAATAAAAAAAATTTCTAATCTTAATCATATAGAAATAGAGCTTCAGTGGAGTTTATGCTGTTTGCTCGACAGCCCGTTCATCTGCTAACAGGTAAATAGCATCCACCCGATAAACTCGACTACGTAGCTCACAACTTCATGGGTTGGTCACATTCGGATCGAAAGGCATGTAAAATCGCTTTACGTACTGTACGCTTTAGGCCAATACTACTAAAATGGTTATAATACATAACGAGAAGGCATTAAAACCCTTATATATCGAAACTATATATCGAAAAAAAAGCAACTCGTTGAATCATTGTCAAAATCTGCCATCGGTTTTATAAAATCAGAAAGGGAGTCTGAATGTCATATTAAACACAAACAAGGAAGCAAAAATAAATCCTTGCTCGAAAACTTAAATTACTGCTTAATCAATATCAATAATAAAAAACACGAAAGGCGAAAGCCTAATAGTTGCTAACTATATCTAATCAAAATTAATTAAAATATATGTTATGGTATTTTGCAAACGACCCCAAAACAAAATTAAATTAAGTTGGATGTTGTAATTTCATGAAAGTATTAGCAATATGAATTTATTTAGGACACATACCTCTCATAGTGCTGGGCATGTTACATTGATTTATTGATTTCATCTAATTAGCACGTCATATGTTTATAGTTACTTATATGCTTGACAGTCCATTTAAATTTGATTAAGCTGCACAGTTTAACGAGTTAAAGGCAAATTTAGTTAAATCGATATCATTTGGGGTGTACATGTCAGATATCGATAACAATAGCACATAATTTGTTCAAGAGTCGGCCAGAAACCGAACGCAACAGGTTCACGAGAGACACGAGAGAGCGAACAGACTTTAACGGTAAACGGGCAGCCGAACGAACTGCCGAGTGGCACAATAACGAGTACTTATCGCTGATTGGCTACAGCGAGGGACGAGTCACGAGCGACGAACGAGAGAGTGAAATGCACTCTAAACACGAAAAACACTTTTCTGGACGTGTGGACAAAGGTTTGAACACTAAATGGTCAGACGCATGGATTCCGAATTGCGAATCGCAGTCTCGAGTCCATGTTGAAGAATTTCTGCTAATTAAATGTTAATGCTCATCGCTCAAAAATACAACATAGCAACCACGAAGGTAACAAGAATCAAATTCATTAGAGCCACTAATTTATTTTGTTTATTATATACATTTTCTTTTTGTGTATACGTAATAAATGTGTTTGCTGTCATGCTAACTACTCTTTTTAGATCTTTGACAAAATAAGTTTTTAGGTTTTTAAGCCACGAGCTTCATGATTCGATATGCAGGTATAATGTGAATACGGCACTTAGTTATTTCTATCATGAAGACTGCTGGAATAAAATAGGGTTTTATTGAATGAAGAACATTATTTTAACAACGATTAGATCAATATGCCTCGATATTTTTAATGTTCATATTTCATATTCATTCTGCATTTTTTATGCTTGTAGTTAAATCAACATTTCTTTACATTTAATAAGTTTTACACTTAAGAACCGCACTGTAAAATTCCATGGTGAATTTTCGTGTTATTTTTTGTATGTTTGAGTGCAAACATCTCTTTAAGTCCGAGCCAGGAATCACTCCGATTTAGAGTCAAAGTCGTAGCTAAGAGTCACACACACATGCTTACAAAAATACTAACACCTACACATACAAATGTCCAATGTTAATTAAACAGGAAGACTTATACAGTAAACACACTCATACTTGCACACATACATATATGTATATATGTGTATACAGCAGGAGAAAATATAACACAAGCAGCAGCAGCAGCAGCAACAGCGGAGGAGAGAAAATTAAATAAAAAAAAAGTTAGAAGGCTCTAGTCGAGAAATCCTGGCTTGACTATACACTTGAACCCTATACTTTACGCTTACATCAGTGCTTGCAAGTATGTGTGAGTGTGTGTGTATACGCGTATAGTGCATACTTTCTTAACTTCAATACTCTATATCTCCAGTGTTTCTCAATCGATTTCAATAAACAGATAGACAATATTTAAGTTAAAATTTCTGAACTGTCATCAAAAAGTTTTCCAAATTCAAGATTTTGTTGTTATAATTACATGTGTATATCGGAAACGGAGAGAGTTATCAAAATTTTGACAAACTTGTACTGCCTAGGGACAAGGCGAGCATATGTTTCAAATCTCAAGTATTAGCTCTCATAGTCTCTGAGATCGACGCGTTCATACATAGGGACAGACGGACATGGATATATCTACTTGACTGTTGATTCGATAAATAATATATATAAATTATAAGATCGGAGATGCTTCCTTCTGTTGCTGAGAGCTTAGCTTTGGTTGGTCAATGGCTTCTCAAGGTGAACCGCTTTCATTGGCTGTTTCTGTTTTTTCTTCCCTTCTCTGTCTGGTGTCCTTATCGGTTGGCTAATTGTTGTTGCTGCTTGTGAGAGAGAGAGTTTTTTGGTATTCCAATCGTTTTGGCTTACGAATTTATGATAATAAAATAATAAGAATTAAATGATTAAAATATTTTATTTCAAATTAAAGAGAGATTTCACTACGCACTTAAAATATAAGTTCACATTCACAATTTTAAAGGGTATACAAAAATGCAGCATGGCAACAACTTTTTCTTGAATACTTCTACTGTCCTCTTTTTCCACAGAGACATAGCATTTATTTAAATGGATTGCTGCGACAGGACGAATAGCTTGGGGTATGAATAAAGGCAGCTTGATTTTCTTGAACTGATTGTGAAACAATACGCATCTGATAACTATTTAAACTTAAGAAGTGGTAAATAAACAAAAATAAATCCAACTCTGCTGTAATATTTTATAATATATAACTGTGCTAAACTCAATTTGATTTTGTTTAGAAACATTGTTACAAAGTAACCAAGGGACTTCTTTGCATAGAAACAGATTGACTTAGATGAAAAAAAATTCTATTAATGGCGAATTTACTTGAATGCTAACTCCAAAAAGTTATATATAATAACTTATTTAATTACATTAACACTAACTCGAATGATATTCGAAAGTCTTTAAGTATATGACCGTTACATCAAACACTCTGTCCTGACTGACTGACTCCATTCTAACGGTAACTGGTTTTTTGGATCCTGTAATGATAGCTTTTCTTGTTTCCATATGTTATTTAAGTACAGTTAAGGAATTAAAAAAAAATGTCGAGAATGCTTGACTTGAAGTAGATACGGGATACGAAAAAGGGAAACTGTTTTTATACCATGCCCCGATTATTTCAAGGCCTTTAATTTCGCCATCCATAAGTCTTCTGTGCCAAATTAATAAATTATTTCAAAAAATGGAATTTAACCTAATTGAGTCATAACAGAAGGCTCTAGTCGAGAAATCCCGACAGACATACCTTAACCCTATACGTTACGCATACAGTCAGTGCTTGCAAGTATGTGTGAGTGTGTGTCTGTATACGCCATAGTGCATACTTTCTTAACTTTAATGCTCCATATATCCGGGTGTTTCTAATCGATTTTAATAAATTAATTTAATTTCCAGATTGTCATTATTCGTCGAATTTTTCAAACTACATCAGCAAGTTTTCCAAATTTAAGATTTTGTTGTTATCAATTACATGTGTATATCGGAAACGGAGAGAGTTATCAATATTTTGACAAACTTGTACTGCCTTGGGACTAGGCGATCTTATGTTTCAATCCCATTATACCCTTTTTACCCATTTTCAATGGGTTCATCTTAAATAACATAAATCCGTGCTTTTCAGTCCAGGTTCAAGAGAATGCGTTCATAATAGTCTGTCACCAGGACCCGATTTTGTTAATTTAAGAAAGGAAATTTAAAGACCGCCGTAATTGTTTTAAGATCAAAATGGTCCGAAAATTGTTTTAAATACGATAACATTTTGTTCTTAATTAATAAATTAATAATAAACGACGTGTGCTGGTTTTTTTCTAAAAGATATCCCGAAAGCAGTGCAAACAATTGGTTAGAAATATAAATATAATTTAAACTAATTTTTTTAATCTTAACGAATATGAAAAACAATTCCGTTTGCCGGAAATCTAACCGGATTTGAACCACGTTTAGGCTCTTCGCCGTTTCCGAATATATTTCGTATTCAGTTAAGTCTAGAATTAACCGAATATGCTTTGGCTTCAGCTTCGGGTTAAGAGTTAAGATCGCATGTACAACTTATTTAACAATAACTTAACTTGTTGCGAATAAAACAATTCATTTTATTTGACCCAATTTACAACCAAATTTATTATTATGGACCAATATAAGAGAGCTGTACTTAAATTAATTAGTTTAAAAACGAAAAATAAAAATTAAGAATTTGATCAAATTTGGTTTCAGAGTTATTGAAAGAATTTTATATAGGTTTTTTTTTCTTTAAATAAAAACTATTAAAGAGTCAAATAGAATACTCTATATATTGTTTTCCAATCCGAATATTTTGTAGTTTAAACCCTTTTGAAAGTACACTTTTATCTTATATATGTTTGTTAAAAATCTAATTTTCTCATTTTTTCTTTTCTTTTTATTCCCTGAACCCATTGAAAATGGGTATAATGGTTTTGTACAAAAGTATGTAACAGGCAGAGGGAAGCATCTCCGACCCCATAAAGTATATATATTCTTGATCAGCATGAACAGCCGAGTTGATATAGCCATGTCCGTTTGTCCGTCCGTCCGTCCGTCCGTCCGTCCGTCCGTCCGTCCGTCCGTCCGTCCGTCCGTATGTATGAACGTGTCGATCTCAGAGACTATAAGAGTTAGAGACTTGAGATTTGAAACATAAGCTTCGCCTAGTCCCTAGGCTGTACAAGTTTGTTTCAAAATTTTGATAACTCTCTCCGTTCCGATATACACATGTAATTGATAACAACAAAATCTTGAATTTGGAAAACTTTTGATGCAATTTAAAAGATTAGACTAAATAATGACACTCTGTGAAAATTTTATTGAAATCGGTTGAGAAACACCAGAGATATGGAGCATTGAAGTTAAGAAAGTATGCACTATAGGCGTATGCAGACACACACTCACACATACTTGCAAGCACTGATTGTATGCGTAAAGTATAGGGTTAAGGGTATAGTCTAGTCGGAATTTCTCAACTAGAGCCTTCTTACTTGTTAGTGATGATCTTTGGTGGTGTTTAGTGATATTTTATGCAAGTTTGCGCATGTAGTATATAAATATTTGTTGTTACTATAATTTAATTAGTTGTCAATGCATGACCATACGTTCCCTCTGTAGTTCGTGAAGCTCATTGTAGCCCAAGATTTCCATGTCCTTTGTTGTATTAGTATCCAGTCGCTGGGTGGTCGCTTTATTGTTCTCTATATTTCCAAATCGGGCATATGATGTCAGCAATGATGTTTCCATAACGCTTTGACTGGCTACGGTTATTAATGAGTTGCGTATGGTACATGCTGCCTTTGCTGTTAGTAGCCCAGTATTATATAACTGGATATCTGATGTTCCATCGGTGGATACTGCAGAGAATTTTAATGGAGTCTTTGTTGCAAATATCCAACGGTTCATCTTATGCATTTTCTGCCACATGAATATTTTATTGATATTTTCAACCTGGCAGAGTGAATCTGTTTTGTTGTGGAATAGTTGCATTTCGCAGCTCATGTCGGTAGAGAACAGTGATTGTTTACTGTAGCAGATGAAATCATTTGTGGATCTTTGATGACAGTTTGCTATGTCTTCCGTAGCCAAATTCACAAACTTATCCCGATAATTGTTGATAGCAATGAAAGATGTTCGAATTTTGAACACTTGAAATCCATTTTAACTTATAGCTGGTATAGGTACCAGATTGTATAGATCCAGTGTGGAGGTTGATACCAAAGGCAACATTATTTTAATCATAACGTGATTATCTACTACGGTGCCTTCTACTTTCATCATTTTGTATGCCATAAGCATGTTCTCTGGGATGACTGGAAGCATTTAATCTGGTTTTAAATGATTTTTTATATTGTCAAATTGATCCCTTAACTGCCGAGGTGACAGTAGAAAAGGGCTAATGGTATTGTGGCGTACATCAGTTAGTATATTAATGATCTCGCTTTGCATGCGTTGAAGATTGGAAGCTATTGCCGTAAGCTGTGTCGACAGGATAATGTACCATTGAAAAGTATGGAATTGAGACTCACCATTTATCACATTTTAAATTTGATCTTCCAAGTGGCTTAACCGCTTTGAGTAAGCAATTTAATGTCGTTTCAAGACGGTAATAGTGGAGTCAATTAATGAAGTTAGATTTGGTAATAGCTCCAGGAGATGGTTTTCATTTCCTTTTACTTCCAGAATGGTTTTTGACATATCCTTTGCATATGTAGAATCCAATAATCCGAACAAGCTACTTTCGATGTTTCCCGATGTGCTCTCTATTTGTGTAATTTGGTCAATAATATGTTTTCCATGAATACTTCTTCTTCTATTTGTCGGAAGGGTTGGTACACTCCCTTGTTCGCCGGTATGTCAATAATTTTGGTGCCAATCCTTGTAGTACCTGTATCTACATCGGGCCAATATGTTTTTAGATCCAAGTAGGGCCCATCGTCCATTCAGATACTGCTAATTGAGTTGTTCCAATTCCTTTTCAAAATATATGCCAGGTTTTGATCCGAACTGAGTTATGTTTATCGATTGTGCCAATGTAAGCGGCAATAGAAGCAGCATAACCAACATCGTTGTAGTTAAGGAGCAGATATTAATCTGCCTCCTTTTCTGGGGAAGTGAACTTTCAACTGATTGCTCACTTTCCATAGGATCATCTACTGGGTGCTTGTGAGTGGGCTCCTCTTCATTAAATAGAGGAGGCACATGCTGAATTTCCCTCTTAAAGATTCCTTTGGAGATTTTTACATCGACAACCCTCACAAAATTGTCTTTTCCATGGTAAAATCGAACGATTCTAGCCATGGGCCAAGCTGGACTGTTGTCTTCTTTTAGTAGAACCAGAGCTCCTTCTTTGATGTTAGCTGTCGATCTTCTCCACTTTTGACGTTGCTGCAACTGTTGAAGGTATTCATGAGACCACTGTGTCCAGAACGAGTGTTTTAATTTAGACACTGCTTGCCATCGTTGTCCTAGTGTTTTGGGTTGCTGAGCTGGTTCACTGTCGGCTTGCGCGGTAAGTGGTTCTCCAATAAGAAAGTGTCCTGGTGCTAATGCAGTGATATCATTTGGATCATCTGATAGAGGCGTTAATGGACGGGAATTGAGTATCGCTTCTATCTCAATTATGACGGTTTTCAACTCTTCGTATGTTAAATTAGCCGCTGTAACATTTTTTAACAGAAGATGCTTTGCTGATTTTACCGCGGCTTCCCATAGTCCTCCAAAGTGTGGTGCTCGAGGAGGTATAAATTTAAATTGGACTCCTCTATTATTGCATTCCTGAATTATCGTAGATTGAGCCTTTTTTGTATGTATTGCATTCTCTAGTTCTTGGAGCTTGTTTTTTGCTCCTACAAAGTTTGTAGCATTGTCACAGTGCAATGCTTGGAACTTTCCACGACGACTAATGAAGCGTCGCAGTGCTGCAAAAAACGCTACTGTGGTAAGATTGCTTACCAATTCCAGATGAACTTCCTTTGTCGTGAAGCAACAGAAGATTGCAATGTATGCTGTGTTAGGCTTCTTTCCACAAATTCTGTAGTGGATTTTGAATGGTCCGCAGTAGTCAACACCAGAGTTCAAAAATGGTCTAGCTTGTGTGACTCGAAGAGGTGGTAGATCTCCCATAATCTGCCCCATTAATTTTGGCTTTGCTTTAGTGCACTTGATGCAGTTTTTAACAATAGTTCTTGCCATGCTCTTTCCCTTTATCGTCCAGAATTGCTGTCTTGATATGGTCAGCAATGCTTGGGGGCCGCAATGCATGTTATCCTTATCGTTGTATTGTAAAAGCATTGGGTGCTTGGCGTCAAACGATATACGTGCTGCTTCCAGTCTATCTCCTACTCGCAAGATGCCATCCTGATCCAAGAAAGGTGCTAGAGATTTAATGGTATTATCTGTCCGCGGCTCCTTATTTTTTTTTAATTTGTTTTATATCGTCGATAAAATCATAACGTTGTATGTTGCGGATAATGATTTTTTTTGCTTCTTGGAGTTCATTAAATTTCTTAATTTGGCTGGTGTGCTTCTTTCCTTTCTTTTGGAAGCACATTAAATAAGCTATGATTCTGACTAGCTTATTAAATGACCCATTATGCCTAATTTTGTAAATGATGTCCTCTTCTCTATTGATTGTCATTATTGGTCTCTGACTATTGTTTGGAGAATTTGAGCTCTCCACCTCATCTTTAGTAGCGACAAACGGTGGTGGCCATTTTAAAGGTGAGCCATGTAAAAATGTAAAAATAGAGGACCATAAAACCACATGCTGTCTTTGGCAAATTTAGCTTTCTTTCCTTTGTTAAATGTTGCATGAAGATTTTTGCCTTCATGACCACTGGGGAAAATAGTCCCACAGGATCGAAAATTCTGAAGATTTCTGACATTACATCCCTTCTTGATATCTCATCTTTTATGACGATATCAGTTTTACCACATAAAAGATCTGATTTGGGCATTCAAGTAATTCCAAGGGTTTTAATGGAGCAATCCTCTTATGCGGTATCTTCCAGCGGAACATTTGATACTATGTCTTCCTTAGGCACTTCTTGTAATAGTAATCTTATTACTACACCATTTTCTCAACTTCAATCCAGAATTATGCAGCAGTTTATTTAGCTGTTGTTGTCTCTGAAGACCGTCTGGTATTGTATCAGCCCCTGTTATGCTGTCATCAACATAAAAATCATTTTCCAATGCAGCAGCTCCTAATGGAAGTTCCCTTTTGGCCCTTTGTGCCAGATATTGAAGACATTTCGTGGCTAAGAATGGTGCTGCCTTTGTTCCATATGAGACTGTTTTTAGTCTGTAGTACGTTAGATCCTCTGATAGGTCGCTTCGCCAAACTATGGACTGATAGTACTGATCTTCGGGATTCATCCAAATCTGATGATACATTTTTCAATGTCCGCTGTGAATATTTGTGCATTCTAAAACGGAGCTAAATTGAAAATATTGAGTTTTGCACAGTTGGTCCGTTGTGAATCAAGTCGTTGAGTGACTTTCCAGATGACGTCAAAGACTACTCGTAATTTTGTTGTAGAGCTGTCGGGCTTGCCCACACAACGATGTGGTATAAAATAGCGTTCCTTTGCTACTTCCTTTGTATGTATTTCCTTCATATGACCCAGGTCTTCGTAGGATCTCGTGTGAGTCGTTTTTCCAAACACAAAAATCTTCGTGTTGCTAGATCCCGACTCTCCCCTAGGGCTAAAGGGTTGTCCAAAAATGGGAGTCGGACGATGAGTTTCTTGTCGACTACAAAGTACTTAGCATGTACTGGAAGTCGATGATGCATCTTGGAGTTTTCCTGCTATAATCCATCCTAGCTTGGTTTTTTTGTAGCCTTGGCATTCCTCTTCCAATTTTTAAATGATTATTTTGAATGTTTTCAAAATAATATTCTGCTCCTAGATTTGTGTCTATTCTTCCAGGTTTGTCAAAGGTGGGATCCGCCAAAGTAATGTTTGCCGGAAGATTCCAACGAGATGTGTCGATTGTCTGTGCTGGTTGATCTGCTACTAAGTAATGCAATACGATAGCTTCTAATCTTGAGTTGAACTTGTTATGTGATTTAAGCATAACATTAACTCTTGCTCGATGTTTGTGTTCGTTCGCCAATTCCATTAATTTGTAGTTCAGATCTTTGGCGCTTCAGATTTAACATTTTTAATGCCCTCTCTGAGATGACATTAACTTGCGATCCAGAGTCAAGTAGAGCTCTGAATTCTCCTGTTTGTCCATTGTTTCCTTCAATAAGGACTCGTGCTGTGGCTAGAAGTACATACTTTGTCTGTGCACTACTTGCTGATGCTGCTATTTTGACATCATGTTTGGCTTCCAAATGTAGAAGAGTGTTGTGCTTTTTATTGCATTTAAAACAGTCTCTTCTCTTGCATGTTTTTGCGTTATGATCGCGCTTTAAACATTTCACACACAATTTTTTTTTAACCCAATTTAATCGATTAGATGGGGTCTTTTGCTATATTCAACTACAGTCTTGAATTCCGTGTACTTGAATATAGCAAAAGACCCCATTGTTTGTGCATGGTTTGGTTTCTCACAGAAATAGCAAACGTGTTCTGTTCCAGTTGAGACGCATATATTTTGTTTAGTGCTAACATTTTTTTTGTCAGCATTGCTCGTTGCCTCTACTATCAAAAATCTTTGTTCCAAAAATAACAGGCATTGATTGAGTTGGTCTTGCATTTACAATAGATTGCTCATATAGCATATGAGTTTGCCGATCTAATTTCTTAGCCAACATGCATAGAAGCATTGGATCCCAGGTCTCTGTTGAAATTCCAATGTTTTTAGTGCAGATAACGTTTATTTTATGTTATCATGCAGAGCCTTTATAGATTTTGCCTCATTGGTTGTGGTTGGTTGATCTAATATTTTATTAATCAACACGTTACACAGTACCCGCTTGTTGTTAAAACGATCTTGTAGCATATTCCATGCTGTTGAATAATTTCCTTCTGTTAAGGACATATGTCGTATCCGAATCCTCCAGCCAAGTTGGTCTTTAAATACCACATCTTTTGAATAATGGGTAACGTACATTCATGAATCATTTTCTTAAAAAGATCATGAAATTGCTGCCATTGTAAATAATTTGGAAGAGGTAGTTCAGCATGCGTTTGTGCTGTATGGACAGGTCGCTGAACCATTTCATCGCTTGTCAAGGTTTGCTCTGAAATAACAACATCTTCAGCAGCCAAATATCTGCTGTCATCATATCCAATTTTTTTGGGATCGATGAATTTTTTATAAATTTGGATGTGAATGTCTCTTAACTCACTCCAATGTTGGCTTATGACTATTTGAAAACATTGGCGAGTTTCAATAGTCATTTTGTTCATAATACGCTCCAGACTGTCGAGCATTACATTTTGTTCACGAATCATTGGCTTTATTTCCAACTCTTCGTTCATAGCCGACAACGATAGCGTTTTTTCCTTTAATTTCTTTAGTTCACTTTGGAATTTTTTGGTGTATTAGAGTACTACATTTTGTATATTGTTTGATTTTCCGTTCCTGAGTATCCTTTTTGTAATTTCGAATTACTTTCTGTAATTCTTCGCCAGTCACTAGTTGATTTTCAAGCAGAATTTCGAGTTTGATGGATTCCATTTTATATATGTTTTTTGGTGATATTGCCAAGTTAACTAGGAGTTTTATAAAAAGATGGTTTCCAGGTTAGCCAAATTTCATATGTTGGTCTCCAAATTGACCAAATGCGTGTCTATGATTCGCCAAATGAATCTAAATAGATTTTTTTTTTGTTACCACTCGGTAAATGAATGAATGATTGGTCGCTAGTTGACCAATTTATGATTACTATTTTCTTACTGCAGGCGACTCGGCATATGGTGTGAGAAATATTTCTAATCGCAACTGCAGCGTACGATTTTCTGCTCTTGACGAAATCGTACATAGCCCATAATATATTATTTTCCAATGCGCACATGTAAGAAGGCTCTGGTCGAGTAAGCCCGACTAGAAAATACCCTGAACCAATGCATGTTGACGAAAATTGAATCTTTCATATCTCCAGTACTTCTTCTGAATATTAAAATGCGTTTTATAACTTTAAAAATATTTCTGAAATATATTAAATTATTAATTTTTTTCTATTTCACGCTTTAATTCATAAATGATTTAATACCTTTTTTACAGATTAATATTTTACAAGTGGTCCGGAACTTTAGAAAATGACACAGGTCTATAAAATAAAAAAATCTTTATTAGATGTCAGAGTCGTTTTTTTTTTTGTGCGCTGAACACGATGGCGTTTCCAAAATTTGCGTATCACGTCAGGATTTATTTTCAACCTGACGTGCTGGAAAGATATACATATTCTTAAAATTGATCTTATTTCGTACACTTAACGTGGGATTAAAGATAAGACTTTTCATTAAGATATACATTATAAGACTTCAATTGCAAAAGATGAGAATAGAATGTAACTTTCGCATTCACGAGAGATACACATTTATTTCCAGATAGATAAAAATGTGTACAAATACGAAGCTATATATTAAAGATTCTACTAGCTTAAACATTATATAAGTTATTTTATCAACGTTGTATAATTTAATTCCAACTCTCTACATAGATACCAAGGAGGAAAGCGAAGCCTTTGGTTCCAGTTTACTGCTATCGAACGCGCCATTGTCACCCAAAGTGGTATTCTCATGTCCAGTCCATGTCTCGCTAGACTCGCACATTGATGTGGTGGCTGTGGTGCGCAGCACCACACAGGACGGAAGTAACAGTCGTGAATCTGTTGCAGGCGGAGCTGAAAGTTGCGGTCAGGCAAGCAGGAGGATGTGGACGATGAGGAAATCGCGGCGGAAGGTATGAAACAAAGGTAGCGTAGTCGACAGTATTACTTTTATTGCCAGAGAAATGCTTGATAGCTTTCATTAGACTTTACTTTCTCGTTGCTGTCTTTATATTCTAATTGATTTGCTATTCAGAAACTGAGCTGCTCAACTTTAACTTCAACACCAACTCCAATACCCATAATCACAATCATAATCTTAATATCAATGACATAAAACCTGCGGAATCACTTTCGACCCATTACATTGTTCGCATTGCCTTCGCCATCGTCAACATGTGTGTACACGTATCATGGAAATCGCTTTCTGGAGCCGGTCGGCAGCCTCATTGAGAATAGTTCCTTTACCAGCAGCATTCGTCATATGCCCATTTGCCGGCAAGCTTCGATAACGATAACGATTGGCCATCAAGGACTTTTAACCAGCTGCTGCTGGAACGTTACGCAAACTCATCCTCCTCGACGGACAGCAGCAACTTAAGTCCGACCAGAGTTTCTACGCCCACGCCAAGTATGCTTAGCAGCCTCAATGATCTCGCTTCGCCGCTGCTCGGCACCGTTGCAACTCAATCCCAATCGCAGCCGTTGCAGTCCGCATAGGGCGCATTGAGCCTAAGCGATTCGGACCACATGTTCGGCTGCCTCATCGTTGGAGTACTTATAATTATTAAAAATTAAAATTTATATATAAACACATATGTTTAATTTATACTAAGCATATGCATATGAATATGTATTTAGAAAAGAAAAATAGTTCACTGCTGTGCAATCAATCAATAATGTTACTTCCCTACGTTAATACCAATTCGAAAGCTTTCAAAAAACGAATATATAACGAACATTTAAATATTTAAATATGTTAAACAACGCTAATTTGGTTCTACTATTAAATAAATGTACCATACTATATCCAAATAATGAAATCATGGGGATAATTGCAAGTTGAGTCCAAATTGAACACAAACAATACCTACCTAATAACTTAATAAACTTAACATAATAACATAATTCGCACTTTCTTTCTGACTTTTAACATAGATTTTAGTTTATTTTACTGTAATGTGTAATGTGAATAAAATTTCTGCGTTTTACAAACAAAAAATGTGTGCAAATGATTTTAAAAAAAAACCCAGAAGACAGTCAATGCATAAAAAAATTTTTGAAATGGGGACATGATTATTTGAATCACTTTCTTTTTAAGAGTATTATTATAAGTCTTAATATTAAGTAAATTAATATTTAGTGTCTCCATCTCCAAGTGCCGTTGTGTAAAATTAGGCAGCGACACTATATACTCTTATTCGTGCAATGTATGGTCAAGTTCGTGCGATTATCAGAATGTAAGTGTGGAGCACATTTGAATGCCTATTCTTTTTATAAACTCAGTAAGCCAAAGGATATAAAAGCATTTATTAAACAGGAGATCCACTTAAAATTACATTGTTCCATTAAGATGTAATTCACAAAAAAATTTCAATTTAAGGATCATTGGACTCTGATGCTTAAGAAAATATCGATAGCAATTTAGTGCGATTATTTACATCACGAACACCCCATCTCTAGAACTCGGCACGAGCTCGTCCGTTAAACACGCTTTCTGAAAGAAATGTCATTTTTTCTACCGAAATTTCTCTTGAATTGCTGGGCATTCAGTTTTGCAATCCGAATGGAAACTCCGAACTGGTCGACTTCGCACAATCCGTGACTTCTTATGTTCACGCAGAGAAACCTTTACTAAACGATTTCGTTTTGTCTTCACCGAAAATACACAGCCATCGACTGCATTCTCAAATAATGGTAATGAAATGTTCCTCGATATTAACTAATGCAGAAGACGCATCGTTCAAAGTTGCAAGTGGCGCAGGCCCGAAAGCCCCAGCACCCATTGTATTGCGGAATAAAATTTCCAGACGTCGTCACTCGCCGAAAAATGCCGTAGCTAAGATCTTAGACAACGGAACTTCAAATATACACAGTCAAATGCTAGAGCATATGGAAACAGGCTGAAGGAGGCTGGATTTAACGAAAAACCGGCGTTGCAGAAATGCATAGATTCTGAAATTCCCTTGAGCACTTGATATAATATATCAGAAATATAATCAGGCTTGAAATTCGAAACAAATTTTTGCAACCAAATTTTCACCATCTTCGAAACGTCCGATCGACTTCAAAACGTTAAATTCACTGACAATAAAATATTGATATAATTAATAAAACTGCTTGTTTCTTATATTTAAACTGATTGCTTCGCATAAGTGAACAGCTTGCTATTAAACTCTCGCTACCATAGATAAAGCAACCAGATAGAGAGAATGTAATGAAATTATTAATATATATTTTTAATACACGGACAATCATGTTAATTATCTGAATGGAAAATGCGTTTATTTTATGGTTAGTGTTAATTTAGTAATTTATTCATTTTAAACATGTTTAATAAGACATTAAGGATCTACCTAATTCCCAATATATACGTTCGCATATATATATTGGAAGTCATATTTAAGTATCTGACGTTTGGCCATACAATTGCACAAAGTCTATACTACCCTCCCATACTACCCTATATCTAAGGCATTGGCAAGCAGATTGAACTAAAATTCGAAAATTGAGAAACTCAAGTTCTGCGACAACAACAAGAGGAATGAAGTAAGCCAACAGCTAATCGTTGTCTCACGCATCGCACTCTTCGCGATCAAAACAAATCGAAAAAGAATAATGGCCGACCACTTCACGACGAGCAGACAGGGAAATTTTCCACACGAGCTTAACCACAGGTTTATTCCCTTCTGTTAAAAAGAGGGGTACTCTTGTTTCCACTCTATCTGTATTACATTCTCATTGGAGTTTTGTTCTCTCCTCATTTACAGTTTGCTGTCGAATATTGTATGTTTATTATTCTTTTGTGCCATACTTATTGGCCAGTTATACTACTTAAATTACTATGCAGTTTATATGGGATACGTGTGGTCCACGCACACAGACATGCATTACGCACAGAATGTTTTCGAATCTCAATTGTAAATGCATATGTTTTGTTGCATGTCCTAAATTCACAAGTGTAGCGTTGCGCGGTAGACAATTGGTTTAGTGTTTCACTTAAGATCCTGGAAAATCAGTTTGTATCCTAGTCATTATCGTTGTTTTTGTTTCACTTCGCCTAAAAATTGATAAAAATTTCTCCATCAAAATGACAACATAATATAGAATGCAAATAGTAACAGACATGTAAATAATATCTTCTATAAAGTTTTTACAAAATATTCACGTTAACGAATAAAATAATAACAATTATTATATAAGTGTTAACACAATATACATAAAAATAAGTACAATTTGGTACAAACAATCTTCCAGTTCTATGCGTGCCATCTGCCAGCATTTGTGTCCGCAACATCATAATATTGATGAGCGTAAAATGGCTATCTTTGGACTCCAACACAAATTCATACGCTGTATACACAAGTATCCCGTTTTTACGGGCTCTCAACACACGCCAGTTTAGTTTACATACGTTTCTGCTTTTTATACCCTTAACCCATTGAAAATGGGTAAAAAGGGTACAATGGATTTGTGCAAAAGTATGTAACAGGCAGAAGGAAACATCTCCGACCCCATAAAGTATATATATTCTTGATCAGCATCAACAGCCGAGTCGATATAGCCATGTCCGTCTGTCCCTCTGTCCGTCTGTCCGTCCGTCCGTCTGTCCGTCTGTCCGTCCGTATGTGTGAACGCATCGATCTCAGAGACTATAAGAGCTAGAGACTCCATATTTGGTATATAAGCTCGCCTAATCCCTAGGCAGTACAAGTTTGTTTTAGATTTTCGATAACTCTTCCCGTGTCCGATATACACATGTAATCGATGACAACAAAATCTTCAATTTAGAATACTTTTTGATGCAGTTTGAAAGATTAGACTAAATAAAGATATGTGAAAATTTTATTGAAATCGGCTGAGAAACACTGGAGATATGGAGTATTGAAATTAAGAAGGTATGCCCTATACGCGTATCACACATACTTGCAAGCACTGACTGTATGCGTAAATTATAGGGTTAAGGGTATAGTCTTGTCGGGATTTCTCGACTAGAGCCTTCTTACTTGTTATTTTTGTGCGCATCCGCGTCTTACTCAGAATTACATTTTTCTAGAAAGGTGAGTAGATGAGAAGCTTAAGTGTGGCCAAGTGCAAGTATTCATTGTTGCCCTAATAATCGATATTTACAACAAAAAGGATACAAACGTGACTGTGATTTGGAAATAGTAAATTGTCTATCAGAGATCTGCAATTTCAATTTAATAAAATTTAATTTGGCCATTAATAATGCCAAAACAAAGGTTTTTTAGTTAGGAAAAATGTCAAGCTAAACCTCAAATGGCTAATCTATAATGAAAGAAGCAAAGATCAAAAAATTATCATCCACCCAGAATACCTATTGCAAAGTTGGCATTTACTTATACTTATAAATTACAAAGTTAATCAATATTTTTATTGATATGTTATTGCATTTAGAAATGCAATTGAGTTGTGTACATTAGTACAACTCAATTATATCAAATAAATATCTTTAATAGTTATTATTGCATTAAGAAATGCATTTGATCTTTTATTCATACGTTCACTTTGACAACTTGTGATGATGGATTATTTAGTTATATTATTAAGGGACATATTAATTTATTATTAAGTATGTTCCTTAATATTTGTTTTGCGAGATGACCATACGTGGTGCTACTCGTCTTGTTAAGCCGACGGAGCGCCTGAGCATGTTATGAGTTAACTGAATATACATTTTCTATTTCGTCCGGCGATATTGAATAACTATTTCAGACTAAATATACGAGTACAATTATGATCCTTACGAAACCTAAGACAGTAGAAAACGCTAAGCCTCGCATGAAGTCTGAGTCTTGCCTTTCCTTATCATAGCGGCCACACAACTATGTAGTGATTGCCGACTATGCGACCCGTTCAATTGGTCGTGGTGACATGTTTATCACGTCGTCCGAACGTTAATGTTTTTTGACTTAAGATCAAGTGCTCGTGGTGTCGTGTTCATCACTTCAACCGAGCCTCGATGTTTAATAGCTTAAAAAATAAGAGCTGCTGAGCTACGCATATCTACTTATAGCGGCTACACAACATTGTTGTATCTGCCAGCCACATAACATCTAGCCAAACATACAATGCTGTGACGTGGTGTTATATTTTCTTATAAATGAAATTAACAATTGTTAACTACCCCCCTTCAAGCTTAAGTCCGTCTTCGGTCGACCTTATCTCGGCAAATCACTTGCTTTAGGTGTTCTGCAGATCTTCTTGCGTTGATGAATCTTCAAAACACGATGCTGATGCAGACGAGTGCATGCTGCTATGAGAAGTTTCTTATACGCGATATAAAACCTATACCTTCTATATCTATAGAACCACCCATTATTACTGTCTCCGAAAAATAATGTACATCATCAATAAGTACACCACCGCCATGACGAAGAGTACGGTCTTTTCTATAGATACAGTATCTGTTGGATAGAATTTCAGAACTAAGGATGTCTTGCCTTAACCAAGTTTCAGTAAAGGCAATGACATGAAAAGGAAAATAATGGCTATTAAGGTATAAACTACTTAGTTTACTACATAGAGCTCTTACAAGTAAGAAAGCAGTTGTTAGTTTTTTGAACTATCAGAATTGGGAAGAGTTTTAGATACAACTACTGGGGTGGGGGATACAATCGGAGGCCGATTTTTCTTTCTGGCAGTATATTCATTAACTATTATGTGCTCCGGCCAAAATTCTTTGCAACATATAGAGCTAAAATCTTGACTCGAAACACTGATTTTAAATGACGAGATATTCCGAGTGTAATTGAATTTGAATTTTTCCACCGTAAAATTGGCTTTAGATTTGGCCTTGATATAGACCTTGACATCATCAGATGTTAAATCAGGGGGAAGCCTTGAAACAAAAATTTGTTTTTTTGGTGGAACGGCAACAAATCTTCTGATAATATCTTCAACTGAAGCTATATTTTTAGGTAATGGAAGGTTTGGTTCGTTGGATATATTGGTGTCATTTGGTTGAACTATGTCAACACTAATAACCACCAAAGAAACCGAAGGACTGGGATTAGATGAAACAACATCCATGGGGATTATCAGGACTTCATATGGTATCTCGTGTGTTATAGGGACTGGGGCAGAAGGATCGTTAATTAATTTATTTTTATTTTTATTTTTGGGCTCTAGAACGATTAGAGGATTGTCAGACACGACAGGGCCCGATGACTTCCCAACATTGGCCTTTTTGCGCTTTGGAGAATCGCTCAAGAGATTTTTCTCATTCAGATTTCTCTGCACCGTAGAGAAATTTTCGCACAGTTTTTGTAACTGACCGAAAACTCCCTCAAAGCCAAGCTGAGTCCTCATGAAGCATGCCATGTCTTTCCTTCTCTCCAAACAAGACCAACATGGCCACTCTAGATTAGTAGTGCCCATCAGATCGGTGACACGGCCGTTAAGACCAGCACATTTTTCATGTGCGACATTTGGGCACATCCAGCAGCCAACAAAAGACATCTTTGTATTGGCGCGAACCTGGCAGCCCTTGTAACAACAGACTGTATTATATTTGTAAAATAAATTTAAAAAAATAAAAATAAAATAAAACAAAAAAATTTTTTTTTATTAATTAAAACTTAAAAAAATATGTTTCAAATAAGTAAATACTGCTCAAAAGGTTTAGGACAACCCTAGGGTTAAAAGTATGATTACGTTTGAAAATACTCACAAAAGCAAAACACAAACAAAACGTACCGAGCGCAGCAACCGAAAGCAACAACAACGGAATAAACTAAACCGGGACCGACACCAACACAAAAGAGCGCGTGAGAGCCAAAGATCGTGACAGAACGGTTTAATGGACAGAGAGCGCGCACAGAAAAAACTAGAAGAGCGCAAGTGCAAAAATACAAAAACAAAATGTCAGCAGGCAACAAGAGAACTGCGCACAATAAGCAGTAAGCTTGGACTGCAAAATTGTTGTTGTGTTTGGGCACTTGGCAAATAAATGCAAATAAAGTACTTAATTTGGGATTTCAATACATATGAAACCCAAACTCACAAAACTATTTATTTGCACATAGCCGCGAAATTATTAGGGAAAAAATGCACAAAAATAAAACAAAAGCGTGGAGCTCAAAAAAATACGTCCGTTGCTATGCAAAGAGAGCAAGATACATTGAATCCATAAGAATCCTTATGGGGTATTTGTGGGCTCCTCAAGTCAAACGACCTTAAGCCAGCACGATTAAAAAAGATTGGGTTATGTTAACCCTTGCAGACGTTACGGTGTACCTCTTCTGCAACTCCATCAAGAACCTTCTATTTCTTGCCAGTTGTGTCTCATACAAATGACCGGGGTCGTCTTATGAGTTCTTGGCTGTTCTAAGACTCTGATTAACGGTGTTGGCTAATTGATTGCTTTGATCTTGAACCCTAGTGTCAAACCTTATATGCCTACTGTTAAACTAAAAAAGGATGAATTAATGGTGGAAAGGTTATTTTATATGGTCCGTGTATACCACCCTCCTATAAGCCAGGTCCTTCGTTCGCTTCTATAGCTCTATCTTCGCACAAGGGAATGATCTTGTTACCAAATTTCCCGTTGGATTTTACCAAGACATTCTCCCCCACCTCAAAGATCCTGCTTTGTTCAGAGGCATTATCTCTGGCTCTGAGCGCGATCTGGGCTCTTTTTATACTATCCTGTTTCTTTTGAAAGATGCTGGACAAATTTTTCAGACCAAATGGGTTTCTTCGAAATTCATATATCCCCCATTTACTGAAAACGAAGTTTTTTCATAGTCGCGCTCAGCGAGCTTTGAAAAATACCTAGCTTTGCCTAAATTCCCACGTATAAAAAAAATATTCGGCATAGGGTATCATCGGTTATCGTTCGTTTAGTAGGCTTACGAAAGTCAATAACTAAACGCATGGTTGCTCTTATATTTCACAAAGATATGGAACATTTGTGAGTGATTGCAGTTTTGCCGTGAATTGAATATATTGGGAAAGTAGTCGAATGAAAGATTTAGAAGCACCCGTATTAATGAGGAACTTCATGTTGAGTTCCGGTACTCTTCGTCTAATGACGGGCAGCTGGGATTTTGCCCTTAAACAATTTATGTCATCCGAGTCATAATTATCTACGGCATTGTCGTCGAATTTTGCCGCTTCTATCGAGACGGTATCATAATATAACGCTGTTCCTTGTCCCGCGTTCTGCGTGACATGGTTCACACTTTGCTGTTTTGCACAGAAATGAAAGGCTTGGTTCAACTGGTGAACCCAAGATAAGGAAGGATCGACTTCCATATGCGGTTGTGCATTATTATGCCCTTGCTGCGTATAACTGCGCTGGCTGTCTTGTCTGGGAGCGCCTAGCTCCTGTTTAATAACGGGTAAAAATCGTTTGTCACCGTAAGTGAAGTCAAGGCGACTTATTATTGCATCAAAGTTTAATGCTGTGCCAAATGAGGTTAATACAGAATCGGCAGGACCTTTAATCTTGCTCCTTATGATGACAATTGCCTGGTAGTGGCGTAAGCTGCCCCTATATGGCTTGAAAATAGAGTAATTGCCTAAGGCCAACTGGCTCCAAGAGACATATGACTGTACCTCCGAAAATTCGGGCAGGCATTCGACAGAGTCTAGTGGTTCATCGCAATGGACGCTATTTCTTATTTCTATAGCCGCACATGTTTGTGACTCCGGGGTGACAATAGGTGCTGCCACAATCCGGTCAGAGAGTTCATTGATTCTATTGGTCAATGCATGTTCTCTTTGTTGGTTCAGAGCATCTTGCTCATCAAATAGCTGTTGGTTCAGAGCAGCTTGCTTAGCTAAGGCGCTACTAATAGCCGCCTGTATTAGGGACCTAACCTGATCGAAATCCATGTTGCTGGATACGAGGGAAGCTCTGGGTGCGTATTTTGTATATTGTCCTTGTGGACCACCCTCCCTTTAATGAGAACCGCGGTCCCCGCGTCCGCTTTTACAGCGCTAAGAAATGAATCAACAACGTAGAAAATAATTTTTTCTTCTACTAACCACCACCTAGCTAGCAGATTGATTTAATTATTTCCTTTTTTTCTAGTTGTTTAGGTGCGTTGTGGTCAACCAACACCTAAACCATAAACTCAAAAAAAAAAAAAACACTATGCAAGAAGTGACACACAATTATCAACACAACTACCGTCTATCAGATATTATCAGAGCAGTTGCAGAAAAGGTATACCAAAGGCAATCAAAAATGGAAAGCCAAGTTAATATACTTCTTTATTTTTTTTATATCACTGACTTGAAGGGAGTTTTAATTGAGGATGCTCACTTACATGTTTGTTGAGAAAAACATTTTTTTTTTTTTTATAAAACTGCTATAATTGTCCAGCGGTTTTCCCACGTAGAACGCTATTCTTCTTGGTGATGGGCTGCTGCCTGAAGAGCTCCTAGTGCTCCGGTGGATTTGTAGTTTATTATAGGGTTTTCCTTTTCTTTTTTTATATACTGCTTATCGGAGAAGCCGCGTGGGTATTATTATTTAATTTGTTGTGTGCCAACTAATATTTTAGTACATTAGTCTTATTTATGCTTCTGTTTGAAGCCACGGTATTATTATTTAAACTATCCGCGAGTTGGGTGCCTTAATTGCGTTGGTGCATTAATTGGTCTTGCGAATGCTTCTGTTTGAAGCCGCGTGTGTACTTTTATTTTATTATTCCACGAGTTTGGCGCCAATTACAAAGCTTATCGATATTTTATTGATATGGTATTGCATTTAGAAATGCAAGTGAGTTGTATGCATTAGTATCTAATAAATATCGTTAATTGTTATTATTGCATTAAGAAATGCATTTGATCCTATATTCATACGTTCACTTTGACAACGTATGATGATGGATTATTTAGTTATGTTATTAAGCGACATATTAATTTATTATTAAATATTTATTATTTTTATTTATTTATATTTTGCGAGATGACCAGACGTGGTGCAACTCGTCTTGTTATGCCGACGGAGCGCCTGAGCATGTTATGAGTTAAGTGAAGATACGTTTTCTATTTCGTCCGGCGATAACTATTTCAGACTATATATACGAGTACAATGATCCTTAAGAAGCCTAAGACAAAAGAAAACGCTAAGCCTCGCATGAAGTGCTGAGTTTTGCCTTTCCTTATCATAGCGGCCACACAGCTATGTAGTGATTGCCGACTATGCGACCCGTTCAATTGGTCGTGGTGACATGTTTATCACTTCGTCCGAACGTTAATGTTTTTTGACTTAAGATCAAGTGCTCGTGGTGTCGTGTTCATCACTTCAACCGAACCTCGATGTTTAATAGCTTAAGATATAAGAGCTGCTGAGCTACGCATATCTACTTATAGCGGCTACACAACATTGTTGTATCTGCCAGCTACATAACATCCAGCTAAACATACAATGCTGTGACGTGGTGTTATATTTTCTTATAAATTAAATTAACAATCGTTAACTTATATACTACTTTTACACACACTCTGGATAAATTGTTTTCAATATTTAAGTTCCGTTGAACGTTGCATTTAAATTAAGTAGGAATAAGAAATGGCATCGGATGAAAAGACGAATGAGCTGGCTAGTAAAAATTACTAAGGAAGACCTATATAGTGACGATAGTGTTTCTACTCTTGGGTCAACTTGAGTCCAATATTTTTATTGAACTTATAATAATAATCTATACTTTATATATAATTTCAATATTGTCTTGTAACAAACCCGTTATGCAGTTTCTAAAAAGGCATTACTATGTGGGTCTTTTTAATTAGTTTTATGTCCATACAGCAGTATGTGTTTTTCTGTCGCCATATCGAGCAGAAGTCAAAGTGGAAACGTTTCTTGGCTGGCAGTTGGACGGTATTGTGTATTATATTGTATTTCTATCGATAACAAACTTTTCTATAATCCTACAATCTCAGTTCGAGGTCAATACTATGTCAATTATGAAGCCGGCCGAGAGAGCGCAATATCTGTGTTATCTGATATCCTGGGTGCTAACCGCCCTAATTATGGGCATCAGTTTTATATATGGATATTTAGTAGCTTCACATCGTCGTGGACTCTTTGTTAGTCCATTCTTACTTGACTTAAAGTTTGAGTTCAGCTTTATAATAGTTGAAATTGTGTCTACAGGTGGCTCGGCGCAATCTTATTCGCTGGAGCGAGCGTATATTTGTTTTAACGTGTTTTGCCATTATTGTGTGCTCCGAAATGAATCGGACAATCATAGAGTTTTGTTCTCTCCTCATGTACAGTTTGCTGTCGAATATTGTAGGTTTTTTTTTTTCTTTTGTGCCACATTTAATTGGTATTATTTTATTTCTTGCTGCAGTTTGTGCTCATATGTGCAGCCTCAATACGCAAGCCAAACTTCTATGGATGGAGTGGCCGACCACATACTTATTGGCCTATACTACTTAAATTTCTATGCAGTTTATATGGGATTTGTGTGGTCGACGGCAACGGCTGTTCAGTTGGTTGATTGGAAGCCATCGTTTCTTGAATTCCACACTATTTGGTAAGCCAGTACAGCAGAAATTTGCAACGCTACATTAGCTGTTATTAGCAGGTTGCCAGATCGATAAATAAAATTCATAGGCTGTATGTGTTTTGACAACAACATGACAGCTGTTATTGAAAAGTTGCCAGATCAGTAGATTAGGCAAATAATTGCAGGCTGCATGTGCGTTATCAACACCAAACAGCTGTTATTGGCATTTCGACTATATCAAATGTCTGGTCACACATTACAAATAAGTGAAAAAATTGATAGACATACATACAGTCTGTCAACAAAGTGTTTTCGCGTGAAGAAAAATGCATGTTTTTTCACTTCACAGGCAAAAATATAACTGTAATATGGCTCTTAAATTTTTTTTGTAATTTTTTATGTATTATTTATTTATTTCTTAATAAATACAGTCAAATTTAGTTAGAATTAATTTGTTTTTGTTATAACTTTTTTGTTTTTTAATGAATAATCAAATTTGTTTAAATATATTATTAAGAAATAAATAAATAATACATAAAAAATTTCAAAAAAATTTTAAGAGCCATATTACAGTTATATTTTTGCCTGTGAAGTGAAAAAACATGCATTTTTCTTCACGCGAAAACACTTTATTGACAGACTGTATAAGGTAGTGGATAATTAATTACTAATAATTTTTTCTTTCTGCTTCCAGTATTTGCTGCATACAAAGGGATCCATTCGACGCCGTTATAAATCGCAGAATTGAGCAGAATTTTCATTTTACAGGTTTGGACTGTAAAATAGCTGGAGATGAAGCCGTTGCCGTGTCCTCCGGATTTGTGGCAACTCTCTGCGTTGGAGGCTGGTGATGCAGATGGAATGCAAATTCTCAAAATTTGCACTCAGAATTACTGTGTGCCCCTGAGCAGCTAAGTCGCATGTGCAGTGTTGAGTGTGTTGCTGGGCTGATTAGCCGCTGGATGAAGAATGTGCGCTATAAGTTGCAGTAGCTGAGAACGCTTTTGTTGGTCAGACCAAGGCTGATTCCAGTTTTGTGTTTGTCTGCGTGCTGAACGTTTTTTCTGAAAACATAGTTTTCATTTTGTAGGTTATGTACTGCAAAATAGATGGAGATGAAGCCGTTGCTGCGTCCTCCGGATTTGTGGTTGCTCTCTGGGTTGCAGGCTGCTGATGCAGATGGCATGCAAATTCTCAATTTGCACTTAGTATTGCTACGTGCCCCTAAGCATCTAAAGCGCACGTGCAGTGTGGAGTGTATTGCTGGACCGTCCAACCATCACCTTGGTTGCCTCATACGCTGTAGTTGCCGATTTTAATTATCAATTATCAATCAATCCAGTGTGCTATCGCTGAGTATAGGAAAACGATGTCATTAACACCAGTTGCTGAGTACACGCTGTTTGCAGATACGATTGCCGAGTATTCGAAGCCCAATATATGGGTAATTTAGTGAGATATATGTCGACTATGTACGTAATTTTGTTCACTTATACGACAAGTGTTGTGTGTGGACAAGATAACTTGTTGATCAGTTTATAAAAATCGATAAGATGTCAATTCACTGTTTAAGGCATTATACATAAATTGTATGTACATAGTTGATTGTCTATTAAGTTGGTAATAGTAGTTTTCGAAGCGTCCAATAAGTATGCGGAGAGGTGTATAGAATAATTTTATATTAGCTGTTATTATTATGGCATCAAAAACGCTTTTTTACATCTCAGTTTGTAAGCAAACGCATAGCGTTAACATATTATGTTAATTGTTGAGGCTTCTAGTTCGAGGAGTTTGTTGCGCAAAACGTTGGTATTACAATAAGCTACTTTGAGAATTTCTATATTGGCGGTTGCTGGCAGGGGTGTTTTTATTCCCAGCTGCTGAGAATTCATTATAAGTTGAAACGGTGATTAGTGGGTAAGGTACAATCAGTATGCACTAAATGAGTTGCAATATTGTTTTTGTTATCAGGTTCGCTGTTGCATGAGTGACTGGTTGTTTTTGTTTGATGAAAATAATATATTCAGGAGATATTAGTAAGCATATCCATTATCCTACTCATATTTTCCATCATGAGTACGTTTTGTTGCAGAGTAAGTACAAGTTGACTGTCTACTTGTGGATCCTGCTGGACCTGTGTTAGACACTGTTTTCTCTGCTTCTGTTGCTGCGGGCTGTTGTGGGGTTGATGTATGGGCAAGGATTTTTTTTACTTTGTGTTGTGTTCGCTGGAATAGCTGCTGTTGCTGGATACGCTGTTTTTGCTGCTGCTGTTCAAGCTAGAGACGTTTCTAAAAGTTCTCAAGATGAGTAGCAGCTGGATTACGAGCTTGTGAGGGAATGTTTATTCCTCTAATTACTTGACTATACGTTAGCTGAGTGTAGTAGTTTCTTCGCTTAGTATTAGATCGCTGCTGTTGTTGTTGAGCTACGGGCCGAGTTTGTTGTTGCCTTGCGCGAAGAGTGCACTGAGATTGCTGCTGTTGCTGGTTGTACTGTTCTTTCTGCTGCTGCTCAAGTTGGAGACTTTGCTGGAAAATCTCAAGATGAGTGGCAGCTGGATTACGCATTTGTGGGGGACTGTTATTTACTCGCGTTAGTTGACTAAATGTTGGCTGTGCGTTATAGTTGTTAGTTGTTGTATTAGATGGCTGGTGTTGTTGAGCTACGGGCCGAGATTGTTGCTGTCTCTTTGTCTTTCTCTCGTAGTTGAATAGTGGACATCCCCTATAGCTGGCAATATGCTCACAGGTGGGTTTAGTAGCCCTGGGTTTAGTACAGATGGTAGTGGCATGGTTACCTGCCATCTATGACACTGGACAGGATCCAGTTTCCGCATTTGCCTCTCAACCGATACAACCTGAACGCCGAGTTTAGTCAGCTTCAAAATGTTGTCGTTGGAGCCGTCCAGCTTGGGCGCAAGCATACTTCAAACATATTAATTGGCTTACCGGATGCTTCATTACGCTAATGTGGGTGGCACATACCGATTGGCCCAGCTGTGAGCGGATTAGTTCGCTTGGGGTGGAGATTTCGTATAACTATACGATACCCACGGTCTGAACGTAGCTGATGCGTATGGAGATGAGTGCCGACGTTTTTTTAGCATATCGAAGATGGCGTTGTAAGTAGCCAGATCACACTGTATTCTCAGTCCACCACTCTGTAGACATTTAATTGAAAATTTATTTGCAGCCACATTCGTATTGAGCATGTCAATGGTGGGTTGTATCTCATCAACAATTGGCAAAAATATAGATGGTATTTTGCCGCTAAGTAGTGTATGATTATGCTGTTGTTGTTGTTGATGTCGAATCAATCTGATGTTCTTGTATTTGTGGTTGTAGTTGTTGCTGTAGGTCCTGCTGCTCATGGCTGGGTTGTGGTAGAGAATCAGATGCCTCATCCTCTTCAGTCTCGCTGAGGCACACATCAGTGTCCATCTTCTCGTCAGGAATCACCTCACGCAAAGTTAATGACGCAAATTTTTTTAATTTGTGCTTAGGCATTTTTGCTTTACGTTTTTTTCAAAAACGACGAGACCTTCCGCTTTGATTGCTGCAGTTTTGAAGCCATTGTGCAGTGCTAGCATCTTGTACGTCAGTAATTGCACTAGTGTTTATGGTAGTGGGAACAGTTTTACCTGAACTAAGGGGTGCATTAGTAGTGGCGTGAGCTAATACTGCTGCATCAGAAACGGTAGTTGCAGTGTTGGTCGCCAGAGTCGTTGAACTCTCCGCGATTTTCTTTTGCACTTTATGCTCACACATACCCGCACATGTCTGAGTGCCAGTAGCAGAACACACCAATGCAGATCCAACGCTCTCTTTGCACTTTGATGAGAGTGCCGTTGCGCTTGCGGTTATCTTCTCCTGTGTAGCAGTTATTTGCTGTGGCTGTATTCCGCGGTTAACGGGGACTTGGTGCTTCGCCTGTGTAAGCGTAAGCGATAGAGGTCGCAGAAGGTCACTTATTTTTCCATTCTTTCCTGCCTCTCCTGGCATGGTTAATGATTTAATATTTCTGACCACTCAACACATAGCATTATTTAATAATAATGAGAAGTTATTTGCAGGATTTATACGCGCGTCAGTTCACATTTATAACATTTTACACGCTGTAAAACGACACATAACAATTCACTTACATATAAAACATTTAAACAATTAATTAAAATAATTTTTTTTGTGTTTTGTGGCTTTGTGGTAGGTGCGTGTTAGCACAATGGAGGCTGGCTTCAAACTGATGCCTGCCATACTTTATTCAACAAATTACTTTCATCTTAGCAACATAATGTGAATTTGATTATAAGTGCCATATCAGGCAGAAATTTACAACGCTACTTTTTTTTGATGTGTTCGCATCAGATGCTGAGCGAGAACTGATTTCATTTTATTTCTAGCAACACAGATACGCCTTGCAAATTGCAAAGGCTACTGTGTTCCTAGAAATTTAAAAAGAATATTTTATTCAATCAGTATTTACAAAACATTATACTTGAATGAAATGCCAGCGATTATTGCTTGGTATAATAGGTAAAAGAAACATTTGTCTTCAGTTTGCAGTGGAAAGACATCCACCCAATTAACCATCTTCAGTTTAGTGGTAAGAGTGGTAGGTAAGTAACCCTCTTCAGATATATAGTACGACATCTAGGAAGTAACCATCGACAATTACAGTGGTACGACATCCAGATAAGTAATCATTTGTTACGTCAGTAGGTACGTTATTAATATTAGTAGATTTAGTTTTGGAGGAGTAGGGATGAAGTAATAGCTGGTATTCCAGCGGCCAAGCTGTTATGAGGAGGTGGAGGTGCAGAAATCGTCATCTCAGTAAAGCCAAAGGACTCGAAGTTTTTCATTCGAGTCAAGGATTGTTTCGTCAACTTGGGTAGAAACACTCATATGAGGCGACCTTTGGGGAATAGGGTCCTCTTGAGATATAGAAGGCCCCTCTATTAACATGGCATTGTCAGCCAGAGGATTATTAGAATTGTTTGTAATTATTAGATCTCTTAGATCAAGAATGTGAAGGAGTTCCTGGTTGCGTTTTTGCTGTCGCTCTTTAAATTGAGGACTTAAGCTTGGTTGTAATTCTCTGCTAGGTTCAGAAAAATTATTAAATCCAGCCATCAAGTAGCGCTCTCTAATTCGCATCCTTTCAGACATTCTAGCTCTATATTCTTGCTCTCTTCTTTCACTAATTATTTTTTCCCTCTCTTTTTCAAGGCGCTGTTGTCGCTTCTCCTCTCTCTGCATGGCTACAGCAGATAGCGAAGCCTCAGGGGGTGAATGCCAAAAAATGGTTGGTAAACTTTTTTGTGGTAAATATGGATGAATGTTTTTATTTTTATTTATTTTTTTTATTTAGTAAAATTTGTCTTATTACCTAGCCAGGCAACTTATCACAAATTTAAATCACAGGACTAATGATTTTTTGAAGAAAAAATATTAGAACAATTAAGTATGAGCGGTAACTTAACACGAACATTGATATTTACATATAACATTAACAGTGTATTACATTCTCATTGGTTTCCTCTCTATCTGTATTACATTCTCATTGGGACTATATCTTAGTGTTAACAGTCTGGCTGCTCAGCTGCTTATTATAAGCTAGATTGGCATGTCTTGTTGGTCGAACATATGTTTACATTTGACTACAAAAATAAGGAGACAAATTTACAAAGTTAAAATTGATAAACTTCTAATTTACTAATATAAACATTTTTCTTTTCATTTCAGGTTTCAAGGACATCTTTTAGCATTCAAAAAAATAACGTATAAATTATATGATTATAAATTAACAGTGTTGGTCAGCGTCTATTGGAGCCGTAACGCAACGCAGGAATCTGGTCGTCAGGTAAGGTTTTCGCAGCGTGTCCGCCGCTTTTTGAGCATCGCTGGATCGTTTCTTCGTTCTCACTTTAATTTAGGTAAAAATAAATAACATTTAAATTAAAAACTATAAATTAGTCTATTTGCAGGCTCGCAGCTTCGTCGTTGGACCACTCGATAGCGTCATGGAAAGCGCCGCGAATAGGCCACTAGTATCGCCGTATCGACCAGCATGTCAGGTGAGTTTGCGGTTCATGTGTATCTGAGGATCAGCCCAGGATTTTGCGTTGCTGAGAGCTGAGATTTCCACCGCCAAGCCAGTACAGGGATCGTCGCGTTTGGTACAGATTTGAGCAATCCGTAAGTACTTCTGAATGCAAAATAGCCAATTTTTAATTTTGCATTTTTTTTACAAGGCCGTCTTTGCTTACGCTGGGGACATCGTTCTTTGACATATGGCTCTCCAGTAAAGCCACTGGTGCCCCTGCAGGTTGCAAGGACCAATAGGAGGCATTTTTATGCATTTTGCTGGACTTTTGTGGCCTTAAGCCACACATCTCTCGTCACTGGATCTGCCGTCGCTCGTGTGTTGTATACAAGTAAAAAGTAAAAAAAGATACATATTAATTTTATTTATATTAATAGTTCTTTTTTAGTTGCAGGTTTGAAGACCATAGCTTGACTTTATTGGCGACGTCCGCCACAAACCGCGCATTTCATCGGGCTGGAAGGACATGACACCAAAATGCCGCGGTATGCCGCCGACCATGCCATAGGGAGCACCCGTTTGGGTCGTTTGAAGGCATAAAATGACCCGAGTCCCTGCCAAAATTGTGCGGGTATGTGAGCCGAGACCCCCATCTTCCAGTCAGTGCCATTCTCGTCGCGATTGGGTAAGCAGTATTCAAATGTCGACCGCATTCAAATTTGTATTTTTTGCAAGTTTTGCAACTGCGGCCGGCCGTCACCATCCGAGCTGTGGATGTCTCCGGTGGGCAAATGCCGTGATGACTCCACTCCAGCATTGCTCCTGGCGCTCTTGATACCAGGTGGCGCCTGAGCATACCAGTGAGTTTCAGGTAAGTATTTTGTCGAGTTTGGATAGCATGTGGAGCAGCGATTTGTGACCAGATTATGAGCATCTTTACCACCGCCTTGCACAGTGGCATTGGATTTGCTGCAGTCGGAATGCGGTAATTCAGCAGGCGTTGGCGTCGTCTCCTTCGTGCACGGATGTACTCAGAGTCAGCAGCAATGATGGTGTTGTCATCGTGTGCATCTCCATTATTGTCGCCAACTTTGTTGTTGCTGACGTCATCGTCATTATCGCCAACGTCGCCGTTGTCTTCGTCGTCATCCACCGCTTCCATCAACATCTCTTGGGCCAGAGTACGCTCTGTGTACTCGCTGGCTTTTGCTCACCGTCGTCTGGCAGCAAGTTCTGTATTGACAGCTGTTGTGGCTTCAGTTCGCCTTCGTCTGGTATTTGTGGCGGCTCCGAATCATCCTCAATTACAATCACATCACCCTCGTAGTCCGGCATTATGATGCGTTTTATAATTGGTGGCTGGCCAAATATAAGTAACACCATCCTGTCTCTCGACGTTTACCCGCTAGCGTACCGTCTTCTCAAGCAATTAATTTCTAAAGACCCGAATCTCTCTGGCCGAGGGTTGTCTATGTTTTGTTGCCTTAATTTCTTCAGGCATCTTTCATTTGCATCCTCTAAATCTTTTTTTCTTTGCGCTTCCCTCTGTATTTCCAGGTTTTCTTCTTCCAGTCGCAGCAGTGTCGGGAGCATTATGGTAGTTTGGGCTTGTTGCTGCTGCTGGCTTTGCCTCTGAGGTTGAAGGGGCGGATATGCTGCTGCAGCGTCTACTTGTAGTCTGGAATACCTCCTCAACAGTTCCAATATTTTAAGTATCCCTTATCACATCATTCCGGGTGTACATCGTCGCTTTCAACTCTTTCCGTATAATCTTGTTTTGCAGGTTTTGGATAAGGTACATCTGCGTATCACAAGACAGAGCCCCCATACTAGCAGTCCGTATTACCAGATTGGCATTATTAGTTGCTTAATGAGAATGACTTTCGAATAATTTCCTATTCTGCTACTGGGACCAAGCAGCCACTCCAGTTTGATTTCTCTTCCTCTCAGTTTGCACAGCATTTTTATACCCTTAACCCATTGAAAATGGGTAAAAAGGGTATAATGGATTTGTGCAAAAGTATGTAACAGGCAGAAGGAAGCATCTCCGACCCCATAAAGTATATATATTCTTGATCAGCATCAACAGCCGAGTCGATATAGCCATGTCCGTCTGTCCGTCTGTCCGTCCGTCCGTCCGTATGTATGAACGCGTCGATCTCAGAGACTATATTTAAATAACACTCACACATACTTGCAAGCACTGACTGTATGCGTAAATTATAGGGTTAAGGGTATAGTCTAGTCGGGATTTCTCGACTAGAGCCTTCTTACTTGTTTTTTAATGTGTTCGTCTCAGAAACTGAGCTCAAATTAATTTCACTTCCAGCATCACAGATATGCTTATGAAATGGAATAGGCTACTGTGATGTTGGAGGATATGAATAACTTTATTCATATACAATATTAAACTTAACATTTTTTATGAATTCATTTCTAACGTGAATAGTCGTTGGATTAAAATATGGTACGTGTAATTGATGTACCGTGACAAAGGGATATGTCAGGTGACTGAAGTTGTGTAAGTAAGTAAGTGCTTAAGGGTAAGTATTTAAGTTAAGTATTTAAGGTTAATATTTTAAGGTAAGTATTTTAAGGTAAGTATTTAAGGTAAGTATTTTAAGGTAAGTATTTTAAAGTAAGTATTTAAGGATAGTATTTAAGGTAAATATTTAGGTAGTTACTAAGGTAAGTTTTAGTTTTAGTGGTAAGACATCAGGTAAGTAATCTTCAGTCGTAATCATAATCACCATTGCATTCATTATCTTATTTTTAACAACCAACCCTTCAAACCGTTTTTGAAAAGTATTGATTCTATTGTTTCAATTTTCAAAATCGGTGGAAGCTTGACGTTCCTTAAACTCTAGTTTTTCCTCCAATTCTTTAATTTTATTTTCGAGGGAGTCAGTGTTAGGGAAGCAGGATCAGAGGGACGTAGTCAGGTGGGTTGCTGTAGTTGTAAACGTTGGTGCTGGTCAGCCCAAAGCTGATTCGAGTTTTGTGGTTTGTATGCGTGCTAGGCGTGTGTGCTGGGAATATATAAACATAATTTTGGATTTGCAGGTTGTGGAGTGCAATTTAGATGAAGCTGAAGGTGTTGCTGGATCCTCCTGATTAGTGGCTGTTCTTCACGTTGTACGCTGGGCAGTTAATGCGCAAGTGCCGTGTTGGTTGTGTTGCTGGAAAACGCTGGATCACACAGATGAGTTGCTGAGGTGTAAACGCTGGTGCTGGTCAGCCAAGGCTGATTTTATTTTTGTGGTTGATCTGCGTACTAAACGTTTGGGCTGGAAAACGTTTGTGTTGGAAAACGTTTGTGCTGGAAATATATAAACAGAATTTTAAATTTGCAGGTTGTGGACTGCAAGTAGATGGAGCTGAGGCCGTAGCTGAATACTCCGGATTTGTGGCTGCTCTCAGGGTTCCACGCTGCAATTACAGATGGCATGCAAATCATAGATTTTCACTCAGTATTGCTGCTTTCCATGAGCTGCTGAGGCGCACGTGTAACAAGGAGTGTGTATCCTGGACTGGTTGACCTTCACCCTGGCTGTATCATGCGCTGTAGTAGCAGATTTAAATCATGATTCTGCACACAGTTGTACTGTCGCTAGTATAGGGAACCGATGCCGTAAACACCAGTTGTTGAGTACTTGCTGTTTGCGACTAATATAGCAGTGTAAATCGAAGCGCAATATATGGGTTGTATTTTTAACAATATATATGACGAATTTGTACGTAATTTTATAAAATATATGACAATTGTTGTGTTTTTGGAAACACGAGAGCGTGCTGAGTATCTCCTTGTAGATTGGATAGAATATAAAAAATCATTGTTCGTAAAATGTAAGTACATACGAGCACAACTGCATTAACAGTTAACTTCTCATGAGTAGCGCTAATTTGCTGCGGCAAAGTACCGTAATGAACAGGATTTTGTAGCTTCGCCTTTGAGGACGAGAGCGACATAAGTCGGCGATGATCAGACATTTTCCTACCCCTTTATGACCATTAAACAGCACATAGCATTAGTTAATAACAATAATGTATGCATGCGTGGCGATGGGGCGTTTGCAGAATTAATATGAGCGTCGGTTCACACATATAACATTTTATACAAGGTAATAATAATAATTTTTTTTTAAATTAAATTTTCTTATTGTTTTTTAGTGTTTTAGTTTTAAATTTTTTTTTTTTTTAGTTTTGGTGTTTTAGTGTAGGTGCATGTATGCACAATGGAGGCTAACATCAAACTGATGCGCCGTTCTTTATTCAACTCTTACTCTTATTTTAGCAACATCATGTGAATAGTTATGGACCTAGGTTTTATATATAAAATTAAATTAACAGCTGTGTGTGTGTAGAACATAATTACACAACACCAGAATTGTGGTTGTTGTGAAAGATTAATAAATGATGACGGATTCCAATTATGCAGGTTTTCAGATGCTCTCTAGGTTGCAAGGTTGGTGTAGAAGATGGCATGCAAATCTCTCACTCAGTGTTGCTGCGTTTTACTGCGCAGCTAAGGCCCACATCGATGTTAAGTGTGTTTATGGATGACTGGAAACGGCGCTGGATCACACAGGGTGGCCATAATGGAAATTGGATGACGACTGTATAGACCATAGGGATGTAGTCGGGTGAGTTGCTGTAGTTGTAAGCGTGCTAAGCGAGTGTTCTGGAAATATATAAACAGAATTTTGGGTTTGCAGGTTGAGGACTGCAGTTTGGATGGAGCTGAAGCTGTTGCTGGATCATCCTGATTAGTGGCTGTTCTTCACGTTGCAGGCTGGGCGGTTAATGCGCAAGAACTGTGTTGGTTGTGTTGCTGGAAAACGCTGGATTACATGGACCGTGAAGGATGTGTTCAGGTGAGTTGCTGTGGTGTAAACGCTGGTACTGGTCAGCCCAAGGCTGGTTTTAGTTTTGTAGTTGATCTGTGTGCTAAACGTTTGTGCTGGAAAACGTTTTTGATGGAAAACGTTTGTGCTGGAAATATATAAACAGATTTTTAAATTTGCAGGTTGTAGACTGCAAGTAGATAGAGCTGAGGCTATAGCTGAATTCTCCGGATTTGTGGCTGCTCTCTGGGTTGCAGGCTGCAATTGCAGATGGCATGCAAATCAAAGATTTGCACTCAGTATTGCTGCTTTCCATGAGCTGTTAAGGCGCACGTCTTGCGAAGAGTGTGTTCCTCGACTGGATGGCCATCACCCTGGCTGCATCATGCGCTGTAGTTTGCAGATTTTAAATCATAGATTCTGCATACAGTGTTCTATCGGTAATATAGGAAACCGATGCAGTAAACACCAGTTGTTCCGTAAATGCTGTTTGCGATTAATGTATAAGTGTAAATCGAAGCCCAAGGTATATGGGTTATATTTTTAATAATATTTGACGACTTTGTACGTAATTTTATTAAAATATGTGACGAGTGTTCTTGAAAACAAGAGAGCTTGCTGAGTATCTCCTTTTAAATTGTATAGAATATAAAAAACCATTGTTTATTAGAAGTTTTCGAAGCGTCCAATGTAAAACAGACAGGTATGTAGAAATTGATAGTGCCAGTCATTATTATGGCATCATGAGCGCTTGTTAGCATATCAGTTGTATCCAAACGCATTACGTTAATGTTAAGATAATTAGATTAGGGAGTTTGTTATGCACTCCGTTGGTATTTCAACAAGCAGTTTTAAACGAGTTGCTATATTGCTGTTGGTAAAGTAGGGTCAGTTTGCGTAAAAACATTTGGAAAGTTATTTGTTGGCAGATTCGTTGTTGTAATTAGTGGCTGGTTATTTTTGTTAGAAACTAATAATTGCAGGAGATTTATAAGCAGTTCCATTATGCTGCTCATATTATCCATCAACAGAAGGTTGTTGGCTAAGCAATTTTTTTTTTCATTTGTTCGCATCAGAACCTGTGCGATAACTGATTTCATTTTATTTCCAGCAACAAAGATATGGCTTGCAAATTGCAAAGGGTACTTTGTTACTGGAAAATAAAAAGAATAATTTATTCAAACAATATTATAAAGAAAATTTTTTTTAATTTGATGGTAACAGTAATTGTTGGATCTATATACAAAATATTAATCATCAGTAACAGTAAGTAACCATATTTAGTTGCAGAGGTAAATATCAGGTAAGTAATAACGTTTAGTTTCAGGGGTAAGACATCAGGTAAGTAGTCATCTTTAGTTTCAATGGTAAGACATCAGGTAAGTAATCATCTTTAATTTTAGTGGTAAGGCATCAGGTAAGTAATCATCTTTAGTTTCAGTGGTAAGACATCAGGTAAATAATTTTCAGTCTTCACCATTGCATTCTTCATCTTCTTTTTCTTGCAGATAGTTTACAAAGTCTTCAAATCGTTTTTAAAGAGTATTGAATCTCATGTTTAAATTTTCAAAATCGGGAAATGCTTGACGTTCCTTAGACTCCAGTATTTTCTCCAATTCTTTAATTTTCTTTTCAATGGAGTCAGTGTTAGGGGAAGCAGTTTGGTTATGTTGGCGGTCCACTATTTCAAGTTTTTCCTTTAGTTGGTTAATTTTCCTTTCAAGGGAGTCAGTGTTAGGAGAAGCAGCTTTCTTTTGCAAGCGGTCCTCTAATAAAAGTTCCAGAAGCTTGTCTAGTTTCATATTAGTTTCATTTATTTATTTTACTGGCTTCTCACGTTGTTTAGTACAGCTGACCGTAGGGTGGTTTCCAGCGCACTTGACACAGTTGAATGGTTGTCGGCAGTAGTTTTTATTATGCCCAATTCGTTGACACCTGCGGCATTGAACCGTCTCCATGGGGCCATAGGGACGTTCAATGACCACTTGTTGATTACCAATTGAAGTAATCAAATCTCGGATAAGTTATCGATAGGTTCAAACTCAACCTCGAACAAATCTAAAGGCTCACGAGAAAATCTTCTCTTAATGATATTTAGGAAACGCACCTTGTATCCTAAATCCACAAGTTTCTTGCGGATCCAATCCAAGGCTGTGGATTTATGCAGATGACGTATGATAGCACGAAATCCGCGATTATGCTCCAATTGATACGTGTGAAAATCAATATTATTTTCCACAAAAAATTTGGTAAGTAGACGGTACGAATCAATATCCTCGCAAAGGACTCTAAGTCCATTATTGGCAGGAGCCTTAGTTACAAACTTGCTTCCAATTACGTTTGTTATTTGTTCCAGAGTACTAATTATGTCCGGGATATTCGGCATAAGTATTGGCTTGGGTTTCTCGGTGTCACCAAACAGTAACTTGGGGGACAGTTTTTGTTTTGTTTTTCCATATCTACTATGCCGCCTATTGCTAAGCCTAGTGTATCAGGTTGACTCTTCTATACCTCGGCTTACACTTGGATAACACATAAGTGACATCCCGAGGCGTAAGAGGTAAGGAGTCGGCTGCCACTGGGGGTGGACCATGTGATATAATGGGTTCTGAGTGAACAAATTTTTATTTTTTTTTTCAGCAGGAACGTTGGCTCTGTATTGGCTGAGCAGTCAGTATGTGTGCAGTTTCTGTGAACCAGTCAGAAGGACTTCTTTATTGTATATATATATTGTATAATGAACAATTTTAAAGTTTAGATTTTATTTTATTTATTTATTTAGTTTTTTAATTTAATAATAATTAAATTTTTTTTTTTTAGATGGTATGACAGCAGAGCTGTACATGTGTGTTGTGATAGAGGTAAGTATTTAAGTGTGTTTTATTTAGTGGTAAGTAGTTTTGAATTATATTTTATTATATCATATGATGGATTCAGACTAACTTGACGTCATCATAGTATTAGTTCTATTTAGTTTGTGGTATGTATCTCGATGAAAAGAAATAACTATCAATTTCATCAAGACATTATTATTTGGAAAGTCGGTTTTGTTTTTAAATATTAATTAATTATGAACTGTTAATAATAGGAGTTGTTCTGTTGAGTGATATCTATTAGTCTTTGTGCATGAAACAGACTGAATTACCACCACCCAAAGATAACCCCGCGGAACAATTTTGAAGTTTAGTTTAAGTTAGTTTAGTTTAGTTAGTTTAGGATTTTTTATATGGTTTGACAACAGAGGTGTTTATTTGTAGTGGGTTATTTTATGAAAGAGGTAAGTATTTAAATAGTGTTTTATTTAGTGGTAAGTAGTTTTCAATTATAATTTATCATATTATATGGTGGAGTCAGACTAACTTGACTTCATCATAGTTTTTTTTTCGTTTGTTCGTCTCAGATACTGAGCGAGAACTGATTTTCATTTTATTTTTAACAACTTAGTACAGCTTGCAAAATGCAAAGCCTACTAAGTTGAAAGAAACAAATGAAACTTTTTTATTCTAACAATACTTAAAAACCTTTTTTTTAAAATTTAGTATATACAATAATTGCAGGATCAAAATCGTGTTTCGTCTTCAGTCACAGGGTAGTCCGGGTAAATAAAAAGAACACAAGTGTGCACATTAATTGGTACATAGGTCCAGGTAAGTACACAAGTTGGTACAGGTTTGGTAGAAGTAGGTACACATTATGGTACAACATTTGGTACATCAATTGGTACATCATTTGGTACAAGTAGACACTAAGATTGGTACAATGTAGGTATAAGCAGGTACGCAATTGAAAACAGAAGTAAGTACTGGTAGATACAAATTGGTACAGTAAGTTGGAAAGTTCCGAACTGGTTTTGGTCGATATTATCATCTCTTCCAGGAGGAGTATGAGATGAGATTATTGCTAGAATTCCAGAGACCAAATTGTTTTCTTCAGGTTGTAGCGGTGGAGGTGGTGGCGAAATCAACAGTTCAGTGAAGCGAAATACTCTAAAAAGAACTTGGAGTCTTTCATTTAAGACAGGGTTAGATCCATCAGCTAGAGTTGTTATCCGTAAGCAGTGACCTTTGGGGAATAGGGTCCTCGTGGGCTATAGGCGGGCCATCTATTAGCAAGGTATCGTCAGTTAGAGGAGTATCCTGTGAGACAGAAGCAGCTGCAATAAATCGATCTCGAAGATCGAGGATTTCCAAAAGTTCTCGCCTACGCCTTTGCTGTCGCTCTATTGATTGAGGACTTAGTATTGGTTGAATGTCTCTGCTAGGTTCAGCAACAGCATTTAAACGAGCCATCAATGAAACCTGCTCAAGCCGCATCCTTTCGGACATTGCAGACCTATATTTTTGCTCTCTTCTATCACTGATTTCTCTTTTTCTAACTATCTCAAGGCGCTGTTGTCGTCTTTCCTCTCTTTGCGTGGCTACAGCAGATAGCGAAGACTCAGGGGATGGAAATCTCCAAATATTTGGTAAACATTTACTAACCATGGCAACGTATCGTGGGCAGACTAGGCGATGTGGTAAATATGGGTGCAGAGCAATTTTCCTCGCTTCCGAATTGCAGTGATTTAAAAGCTTTTGCATGTACTTATTACATTCATCATTGTAGGAGTCTTCAATATTCCTCACTTCAAGGTCAGAGTGCAGCGTAGAGTTACTGATGTACCATGGGGCACCTGTGATTAGTCTAAGTATTTTATTTTGTATTGTTTGGATTCTATCAAATTGTGATTGACCCGTTAACGGTACCCAAACAGGCATAGTATATTGCCATATAGGCGCAATAATTTGCTTATAAATTAAGACTTTAGTTTTAATGGGGAGCTTAGAGGTGCCATTAATTAACCAATTGATCTTCTTTATCCTGGTACGAAGCTTGGATATCGTGGTCTCACACCAAGATAAGTGTGCATAGATTTAGTTGCAATTGCACTTCCTTTCAAACAGGGTGATAGGTTTGAATTGACATTCCTGAGCGAATGCATGACATGAACTGTTTTAGCTACATTGACACGAATGCACCATTTATCAGTCCAACTGGAGAATGTAAGTAGATAATTATTGACAGCATCAATAGCATCTTTCTGAGAAGCATGCTCAGCCATAATAACAGTATCATCAGCATAAGTAGCTATCATCATCCTATATGGCGGCATAGGAATATCCGAAGTGTATATGTTAAACAGAATTGGGCCTAGCACACTTCCTTGAGGAACACCAGCAGTAATCTTTTTTATAGATGAGAGAGAATTATTTTAAAAGATTTCAAGATTTCTACCAAGATGTTGTTCAGCCGCGTGGTCCTTTCTAAAACCAAACTGATGTTTGGGAATGGCATCTGTACAAACATCATGTGCAAACATGCGTTTATGCAATAATGTTTCAACAATTTTTGAAAAGCTTGACAGTAAGCTTATAGGTCTGTATGAACTCAACTGTTCAGGAGGTTTCCCCGGTTTAGGGATCATTTTAACAACAGCAAGGAACTTCAGCCAAAGTAATTTACCTGAAATCAGGCTCATTAATTGCTCTTCAATTTGAGTTTTGTCTGGAGCCAAAGTGGTGCTAAAAGGAGTGGATCTAAACTCCAGGTGAAGACCAAAAGATTCAGCTTTTTCTTCAGTTGTTGTGCACCAGATGTCACCGGCTTTACCATTACCATTTGGGTCTGTTAATTTTTTGACAGGTAGGTTAGGAGTGTGCTGTCTTTTTGTATCTATCTTCCGGATTCAGGGATGACAACAGTCTATCCATCCTATTGGGTTTTTCACGTTTAAGCGATTTACTCACCCTATTGGAAAGGTAGTTTGAAATTACTAGAAGTAATGGGTTTCGAGAAGTTTTCATAAGCCGTCTTATAACCTTCTTAGTTTAAATCATTAAAAGCGTTTCATTATTGCATACATAACGATGACATGCTTGTTGTGGGCGTTGTGATTGAAAACTATTGGATGCAAATTCAGAAGCTCTCCGCAAGTTGTTTTCAAAAATATCGATGCAGTCTTCTATATCAGCTCCCGATCGTATTTCAGTTTTCAAATTAATTTAGTTGTTAAGCCAGGATTGGAACCTCTTAATACTAGCATTAGGTGGCAGCAGGTGAACTTTAAATTGAATTACTGGAGCAGAAACACCAATATCAAATTGCAGCGGTAAGTGATCAGAATTGAGATCGTGCAGTTTTATGTTTTTGAATACATTGTAATAATGTTGAGCCTCTCATGCAAGAACGTGCATCACCACGTGCATCGTGGTTATAGAATTCATCACTAGTCCAGACAAGGAGTGGTGGAAAGTAAGCTGCAGCAATGTTTATAGTAAAACCATTCTGAAGAGAAATAGCAACAGTAGTGCCCTGGATTTTGAGAGATGTTACTGAAGGAAGCGACATATGCCGTACGGAGCGCTTGATAAAAATTGCAGCACCACCACGTCTGCTGTTTGTTGAATGATTTGTCCTATACAAGTCGTATCCTAGTTGTCCTCGGTTCGATTGAGGAATGGGAGATATGCCCAATTTGCCCAAAAGATTATTTGCGCGAGACACAAGTGACCGTTCCTTGGGATCTTTAAAGGCTTTGCATCCCCGATAGCTTGCAACGTGCTGACCCTTGCAGTTATAGCATTTTACAGGTTCGTCCTGTAGTTAAGTGCAGTTGACGGAAGGATGATTGCCAGCGCACATTACACAATTGAAAGGACGTCGGCAGTAATTTTTTGTATGTCCAATTTGCTGACATCTGTGGCATTAAACAGTTGTCATGGGTCCATATGGGCGTTTAATGACCACATGATGGTTTCCAATAATATTAAGTTTTAAGACCTCAGATATGTTGTCCGTTGTTTCAAATTCCACCTCAAAAAGATCCAGAAGTTCACGTGAAAACTTTCTCTTAATGATGTTAAGAAATCGCACCTTGTAACCCAGGTCCATAAATTTCTTGCGGATCCAATACAACGTCGTGGATTTATGCAGATGTCGTATTATAGCACGAAATCCGTGATCATGTTCCAATTGGTATGAGTGAAAATCAATATTATTTTCCTCAAAGTTTAGTTAGAGGAGATATCCTCACACAAAACTGTTAGCCCATTGTTGGCAGTAGACTTAGTTATACATTTTTCACCAATCACACTTGTGATTTGTTCCAGAGTGCTTATTATGTCCAAGGCATTCGGCAAAAGGATTGGCTTTGGTTTTTCATTTTTTCCAAATGTGACATTTGGTTTATTAACATGTCCTCCTGGAGGGACAATCGGAGAGGGAAACTTCGTTGGCACGGCTACTTTACGTACCGGTGAGTTGTCTTTACTCGTTAATAGTATAAACGAAGTATCGCTAGATTTAGGGACTGATAGCTCATCTTCGGATTGGTTGTCCAGGGTATCAAAGCGATTATCTGTGGAAGAGGGCGAAGTCAGTTTCTTTACAGCGGAAGAGCCTTTGGAGCCTCAAGACGGCGACTCTACATTAGTTAGGTCCTTAACTGGCGTTGTCTTATTAGGTTTCGACTTCTTAGTTTGGGGCGAAGAGTTTGGTTTCTTAGTAGTCTTCCGATGAGTAGTATTCGGTAATTGACCCTCAGGAATATCTTGAGATTGGCTTAGGCTATTAACAGTGGACGCAATGCGCTTCATGTTGTTTGCATGATAGCTTTCCATATCGGTGGTTGGTCCTCAGCAGTTTTTCATCAGATTCTGTCCTAACTAAATTGGGGACATCCTTTTTTTAAATTGGTACATCGGTCCAGGTAAGTACACAAGTTGGTACAGCAGTAGGTACAGGTTTGGTACAAGTAGTTACAAATTTTTGTACAAAATTTGGTACACCAATTGGTACATCATTTGGTACAAGTAGACACAAAGATTGGTACAATGTAGGTATAAGCAGGTACTCAATTGAAACCAGAAGTAAGTACTGGTAGATACAAATTGGTACAGTAAGTTGAAAAGTACAGTTCCGGTTTTGGTCGATATTGTCGATTATTGCTAGAATTCCAGAGACCAAATTGTTTTCTTCAGGTTGTAGCGGTGGAGGTGGTGCCGAGTTCAGTGAAGCCAAATACTCTAAAAATAACTTGGAGTCTTTCATTTAAGAAAGGGTTAGATCCGTCAGCTAGAGTAGTGTTATCCGTAAGCAGTGACTTTTGGGGAAAAGGGTCCTCGTGGGCTATGGACGGGCCATCTATTAGCAAGGTATCTTCAGTTAGAGGAGTATCGTATACCAATAAATCGATCTCGAAGATCGAGGATTTCCAATTGAGGACTTAGTATTGGTTGAGTGACTCTGCTAGGTTTTATTTTTTTTGATGTGTTCGCATCAGAACCTGTGCGACAATTGATTTCATTTCATTTCCAGCATCACAGATATGCTTTGGAAATGGCATAAGCTACTGTGATGCTGGAGGAAATGAATAATTTTATTCATACATTATTTAAAAATAACATTTTTTTATGAATTTTGTAACAGCGTAGGCGTTGGATTACAATGTGAAAAGTGTAATAAATTAGAGTACCGTGACAAAGGGATATGTCAGGTGAGTGAAGTTATGTAAGTAAGTGTTTAAGTAAGTATTTAAGTAAGTAATTAGGGTACGTAATTAAGTAAGTAATTAAGGTAAGTATTAAAGTAAGTACTAAGGTAAATATTTAAGGTAAGTTATTAAGGTAAGTAATTAAGGTAAATATTTTAAGTAAAGTGTTTAAGACAAATATTTTAAAGTAAGTACTTAAGGTAAGTATTTAAGGTAAGTATTTAAGATAAGTATTTTAAGTTAAGTATTTTAAGGAAAGTATTTAAGGTAAGTATTAGGTAATTACTAAGGTAAGTAATATGTTGCTTTAGGTGTTTAGTTGGTATTTGGATGGCTTCCAGTTAGTGTTGAATTGGGAGAAGCAATGATGGCTAATATCCCAGTTGCCAAGCTGTTCTTTGGTGGTGGAGGAGGAGCAAATATCATCCGTACTCCATAGTCAAAGACACGGAGTAGGTTATAGTATCTCTCACTAGTATTAATGTCTCAGCTAAGATTTCATTAAAAGGTACTTCTTCATTTAACATCAACAGGTCTGTCCTAGGCGGCTGAGAGCTTTTAAGAGGTAAGTATTTTAAGGTAAGTATTTAAGGTAAGTATTTTAAGGTAAGTATTTTAAAGTAAGTATTTAAGGATAGTATTTAAGGTAAATATTTAGGTAGTTACTAAGGTAAGTTTTAGTTTTAGTGGTGAGACATCAGGTAAGTAATCTTCAGTCGTAATCATAATCACCATTGCATTCATTATCTTATTTTTAACAACCAACCCTTCAAACCGTTTTTGAAAAGTATTGATTCTATTGTTTCAATTTTCAAAATCGGTGGAAGCTTGACGTTCCTTAGACTCCAGTTTTTCCTCCAATTCTTTAATTTTATTTTCGAGGGAGTCAGTGTTAGGGAAGCAGGATCAGAGGGACGTAGTCAGGTGGGTTGCTGTAGTTGTAAACGTTGGTGCTGGTCAGCCCAAAGCTGATTCGAGTTTTGTGGTTTGTATGCGTGCTAGGCGTGTGTGCTGGGAATATATAAACATAATTTTGGATTTGCAGGTTGTGGAGTGCAATTTAGATGAAGCTGAAGGTGTTGCT
>JAWNNV010001018.1:0-63440 GCA_035044485.1 Scaptomyza reducta
CTCAATCTTAATAAATGCGCCTGCCATTTTTCACAGCTTTGCAATTTATTATTCACGTGTTCTTATTTACTTATACTGGGCCCATAACCTGTTGTAATTTGCATACTGGTGAGTTTTTCAGCGTTAGTAAGTAAGAAGACGATGCACTGCAGTTTATGTTGGGTTTTTATTAGAACAAACGACGCGACTTATTTTGCGGTCTAAAACGAAGTGGAAGTATTACATGCTATTCAATTAACCTTGACCTACGATCGGAGGTGCCAGATCGTTACATTATATTCATAGAGCTGCCAGATTGTTACATTGTATTATAGTTACATTTGCAACATAAAACTAAGAATATCAATAAATGTACCGCTAGCTATAGAAATCAGACAACTAAAGCGAGAAACTTTTGTCAACCTGTACCACTGACTAATTCATTTCATTTCATATTTCTGCAACATTTTCCAAACCAACAAAACTTTGCCACAAAAAATAAAACAAGTTAGAGCCAAACAGTAGTGGAAAGGGAGTTAGTTCGACTGAGGGAATACCCTGTATAAATGTGATACTGTGTAAGAAGTTAAAAATAAGTTTAATGCTTAAAATATTTTGAATTAAATTTTGATGTTTTTAGCTGATATCTCGCTTAGTTTTCGAGATATGACCAAAAATACAAATACAAAAAAAAAAAATAAAAAAAATAAAAAATTAAATAAAATAAATATTTTCTATTTATTCTCAAAAAAAATATTTTTAATTTTGTGTTTTCAAACCCAAAAAAAAAAATATATTTTTTACGTTTAACATAAGCATAACATAAAAGACAACATAGATGGCGTTTGAAATCAATTATAATCGTTAAGTTAAAACTAAGAATATCAATAAATGTACCGCTAGCTATAGAAATCAGACAACTAAAGCGAGAAACTTTTGTCAACCTGTACCACTGACTAATTCATTTCATTTCATATTTCTGCAACATTTTCCAAACCAACAAAACTTTGCCACAAAAAATAAAACAAGTTAGAGCCAAACAGTAGTGGAAAGGGAGTTAGTTCGACTGAGGGAATACCCTGTATAAATGTGATACTGTGTAAGAAGTTAAAAATAAGTTTAATGCTTAAAATATTTTGAATTAAATTTTGATGTTTTTAGCTGATATCTCGCTTAGTTTTCGAGATATGACCAAAAATACAAATACAAAAAAAAAAAATAAAAAAAATAAAAAATTAAATAAAATAAATATTTTCTATTTATTCTCAAAAAAAATATTTTTAATTTTGTGTTTTCAAACCCAAAAAAAAAAAATATATTTTTTACGTTTAACATAAGCATAACATAAAAGACAACATAGATGGCGTTTGAAATCAATTATAATCGTTAAGTTAAAACTAAGAATATCAATAAATGTACCGCTAGCTATAGAAATCAGACAACTAAAGCGAGAAACTTTTGTCAACCTGTACCACTGACTAATTCATTTCATTTCATATTTCTGCAACATTTTCCAAACCAACAAAACTTTGCCACAAAAAATAAAACAAGTTAGAGCCAAACAGTAGTGGAAAGGGAGTTAGTTCGACTGAGGGAATACCCTGTATAAATGTGATACTGTGTAAGAAGTTAAAAATAAGTTTAATGCTTAAAATATTTTGAATTAAATTTTGATGTTTTTAGCTGATATCTCGCTTAGTTTTCGAGATATGACCAAAAATACAAATACAAAAAAAAAAAATAAAAAAAATAAAAAATTAAATAAAATAAATATTTTCTATTTATTCTCAAAAAAAATATTTTTAATTTTGTGTTTTCAAACCCAAAAAAAAAAATATATTTTTTACGTTTAACATAAGCATAACATAAAAGACAACATAGATGGCGTTTGAAATCAATTATAATCGTTAAGTTAAAACTAAGAATATCAATAAATGTACCGCTAGCTATAGAAATCAGACAACTAAAGCGAGAAACTTTTGTCAACCTGTACCACTGACTAATTCATTTCATTTCATATTTCTGCAACATTTTCCAAACCAACAAAACTTTGCCACAAAAAATAAAACAAGTTAGAGCCAAACAGTAGTGGAAAGGGAGTTAGTTCGACTGAGGGAATACCCTGTATAAATGTGATACTGTGTAAGAAGTTAAAAATAAGTTTAATGCTTAAAATATTTTGAATTAAATTTTGATGTTTTTAGCTGATATCTCGCTTAGTTTTCGAGATATGACCAAAAATACAAATACAAAAAAAAAAAATAAAAAAAATAAAAAATTAAATAAAATAAATATTTTCTATTTATTCTCAAAAAAAATATTTTTAATTTTGTGTTTTCAAACCCAAAAAAAAAAATATATTTTTTACGTTTAACATAAGCATAACATAAAAGACAACATAGATGGCGTTTGAAATCAATTATAATCGTTAAGTTAAAACTAAGAATATCAATAAATGTACCGCTAGCTATAGAAATCAGACAACTAAAGCGAGAAACTTTTGTCAACCTGTACCACTGACTAATTCATTTCATTTCATATTTCTGCAACATTTTCCAAACCAACAAAACTTTGCCACAAAAAATAAAACAAGTTAGAGCCAAACAGTAGTGGAAAGGGAGTTAGTTCGACTGAGGGAATACCCTGTATAAATGTGATACTGTGTAAGAAGTTAAAAATAAGTTTAATGCTTAAAATATTTTGAATTAAATTTTGATGTTTTTAGCTGATATCTCGCTTAGTTTTCGAGATATGACCAAAAATACAAATACAAAAAAAAAAAATAAAAAAAATAAAAAATTAAATAAAATAAATATTTTCTATTTATTCTCAAAAAAAATATTTTTAATTTTGTGTTTTCAAACCCAAAAAAAAAAATATATTTTTTACGTTTAACATAAGCATAACATAAAAGACAACATAGATGGCGTTTGAAATCAATTATAATCGTTAAGTTAAAACTAAGAATATCAATAAATGTACCGCTAGCTATAGAAATCAGACAACTAAAGCGAGAAACTTTTGTCAACCTGTACCACTGACTAATTCATTTCATTTCATATTTCTGCAACATTTTCCAAACCAACAAAACTTTGCCACAAAAAATAAAACAAGTTAGAGCCAAACAGTAGTGGAAAGGGAGTTAGTTCGACTGAGGGAATACCCTGTATAAATGTGATACTGTGTAAGAAGTTAAAAATAAGTTTAATGCTTAAAATATTTTGAATTAAATTTTGATGTTTTTAGCTGATATCTCGCTTAGTTTTCGAGATATGACCAAAAATACAAATACAAAAAAAAAAAAATAAAAAAAATAAAAAATTAAATAAAATAAATATTTTCTATTTATTCTCAAAAAAAATATTTTTAATTTTGTGTTTTCAAACCCAAAAAAAAAAATATATTTTTTACGTTTAACATAAGCATAACATAAAAGACAACATAGATGGCGTTTGAAATCAATTATAATCGTTAAGTTAAAACTAAGAATATCAATAAATGTACCGCTAGCTATAGAAATCAGACAACTAAAGCGAGAAACTTTTGTCAACCTGTACCACTGACTAATTCATTTCATTTCATATTTCTGCAACATTTTCCAAACCAACAAAACTTTGCCACAAAAAATAAAACAAGTTAGAGCCAAACAGTAGTGGAAAGGGAGTTAGTTCGACTGAGGGAATACCCTGTATAAATGTGATACTGTGTAAGAAGTTAAAAATAAGTTTAATGCTTAAAATATTTTGAATTAAATTTTGATGTTTTTAGCTGATATCTCGCTTAGTTTTCGAGATATGACCAAAAATACAAATACAAAAAAAAAAAATAAAAAAAATAAAAAATTAAATAAAATAAATATTTTCTATTTATTCTCAAAAAAAATATTTTTAATTTTGTGTTTTCAAACCCAAAAAAAAAAAATATATTTTTTACGTTTAACATAAGCATAACATAAAAGACAACATAGATGGCGTTTGAAATCAATTATAATCGTTAAGTTAAAACTAAGAATATCAATAAATGTACCGCTAGCTATAGAAATCAGACAACTAAAGCGAGAAACTTTTGTCAACCTGTACCACTGACTAATTCATTTCATTTCATATTTCTGCAACATTTTCCAAACCAACAAAACTTTGCCACAAAAAATAAAACAAGTTAGAGCCAAACAGTAGTGGAAAGGGAGTTAGTTCGACTGAGGGAATACCCTGTATAAATGTGATACTGTGTAAGAAGTTAAAAATAAGTTTAATGCTTAAAATATTTTGAATTAAATTTTGATGTTTTTAGCTGATATCTCGCTTAGTTTTCGAGATATGACCAAAAATACAAATACAAAAAAAAAAAATAAAAAAAATAAAAAATTAAATAAAATAAATATTTTCTATTTATTCTCAAAAAAAATATTTTTAATTTTGTGTTTTCAAACCCAAAAAAAAAAATATATTTTTTACGTTTAACATAAGCATAACATAAAAGACAACATAGATGGCGTTTGAAATCAATTATAATCGTTAAGTTAAAACTAAGAATATCAATAAATGTACCGCTAGCTATAGAAATCAGACAACTAAAGCGAGAAACTTTTGTCAACCTGTACCACTGACTAATTCATTTCATTTCATATTTCTGCAACATTTTCCAAACCAACAAAACTTTGCCACAAAAAATAAAACAAGTTAGAGCCAAACAGTAGTGGAAAGGGAGTTAGTTCGACTGAGGGAATACCCTGTATAAATGTGATACTGTGTAAGAAGTTAAAAATAAGTTTAATGCTTAAAATATTTTGAATTAAATTTTGATGTTTTTAGCTGATATCTCGCTTAGTTTTCGAGATATGACCAAAAATACAAATACAAAAAAAAAAAATAAAAAAAATAAAAAATTAAATAAAATAAATATTTTCTATTTATTCTCAAAAAAAATATTTTTAATTTTGTGTTTTCAAACCCAAAAAAAAAAATATATTTTTTACGTTTAACATAAGCATAACATAAAAGACAACATAGATGGCGTTTGAAATCAATTATAATCGTTAAGTTAAAACTAAGAATATCAATAAATGTACCGCTAGCTATAGAAATCAGACAACTAAAGCGAGAAACTTTTGTCAACCTGTACCACTGACTAATTCATTTCATTTCATATTTCTGCAACATTTTCCAAACCAACAAAACTTTGCCACAAAAAATAAAACAAGTTAGAGCCAAACAGTAGTGGAAAGGGAGTTAGTTCGACTGAGGGAATACCCTGTATAAATGTGATACTGTGTAAGAAGTTAAAAATAAGTTTAATGCTTAAAATATTTTGAATTAAATTTTGATGTTTTTAGCTGATATCTCGCTTAGTTTTCGAGATATGACCAAAAATACAAATACAAAAAAAAAAAATAAAAAAAATAAAAAATTAAATAAAATAAATATTTTCTATTTATTCTCAAAAAAAATATTTTTAATTTTGTGTTTTCAAACCCAAAAAAAAAAATATATTTTTTACGTTTAACATAAGCATAACATAAAAGACAACATAGATGGCGTTTGAAATCAATTATAATCGTTAAGTTAAAACTAAGAATATCAATAAATGTACCGCTAGCTATAGAAATCAGACAACTAAAGCGAGAAACTTTTGTCAACCTGTACCACTGACTAATTCATTTCATTTCATATTTCTGCAACATTTTCCAAACCAACAAAACTTTGCCACAAAAAATAAAACAAGTTAGAGCCAAACAGTAGTGGAAAGGGAGTTAGTTCGACTGAGGGAATACCCTGTATAAATGTGATACTGTGTAAGAAGTTAAAAATAAGTTTAATGCTTAAAATATTTTGAATTAAATTTTGATGTTTTTAGCTGATATCTCGCTTAGTTTTCGAGATATGACCAAAAATACAAATACAAAAAAAAAAAATAAAAAAAATAAAAAATTAAATAAAATAAATATTTTCTATTTATTCTCAAAAAAAATATTTTTAATTTTGTGTTTTCAAACCCAAAAAAAAAAATATATTTTTTACGTTTAACATAAGCATAACATAAAAGACAACATAGATGGCGTTTGAAATCAATTATAATCGTTAAGTTAAAACTAAGAATATCAATAAATGTACCGCTAGCTATAGAAATCAGACAACTAAAGCGAGAAACTTTTGTCAACCTGTACCACTGACTAATTCATTTCATTTCATATTTCTGCAACATTTTCCAAACCAACAAAACTTTGCCACAAAAAATAAAACAAGTTAGAGCCAAACAGTAGTGGAAAGGGAGTTAGTTCGACTGAGGGAATACCCTGTATAAATGTGATACTGTGTAAGAAGTTAAAAATAAGTTTAATGCTTAAAATATTTTGAATTAAATTTTGATGTTTTTAGCTGATATCTCGCTTAGTTTTCGAGATATGACCAAAAATACAAATACAAAAAAAAAAAAATAAAAAAAATAAAAAATTAAATAAAATAAATATTTTCTATTTATTCTCAAAAAAAATATTTTTAATTTTGTGTTTTCAAACCCAAAAAAAAAAATATATTTTTTACGTTTAACATAAGCATAACATAAAAGACAACATAGATGGCGTTTGAAATCAATTATAATCGTTAAGTTAAAACTAAGAATATCAATAAATGTACCGCTAGCTATAGAAATCAGACAACTAAAGCGAGAAACTTTTGTCAACCTGTACCACTGACTAATTCATTTCATTTCATATTTCTGCAACATTTTCCAAACCAACAAAACTTTGCCACAAAAAATAAAACAAGTTAGAGCCAAACAGTAGTGGAAAGGGAGTTAGTTCGACTGAGGGAATACCCTGTATAAATGTGATACTGTGTAAGAAGTTAAAAATAAGTTTAATGCTTAAAATATTTTGAATTAAATTTTGATGTTTTTAGCTGATATCTCGCTTAGTTTTCGAGATATGACCAAAAATACAAATACAAAAAAAAAAAATAAAAAAAATAAAAAATTAAATAAAATAAATATTTTCTATTTATTCTCAAAAAAAATATTTTTAATTTTGTGTTTTCAAACCCAAAAAAAAAAATATATTTTTTACGTTTAACATAAGCATAACATAAAAGACAACATAGATGGCGTTTGAAATCAATTATAATCGTTAAGTTAAAACTAAGAATATCAATAAATGTACCGCTAGCTATAGAAATCAGACAACTAAAGCGAGAAACTTTTGTCAACCTGTACCACTGACTAATTCATTTCATTTCATATTTCTGCAACATTTTCCAAACCAACAAAACTTTGCCACAAAAAATAAAACAAGTTAGAGCCAAACAGTAGTGGAAAGGGAGTTAGTTCGACTGAGGGAATACCCTGTATAAATGTGATACTGTGTAAGAAGTTAAAAATAAGTTTAATGCTTAAAATATTTTGAATTAAATTTTGATGTTTTTAGCTGATATCTCGCTTAGTTTTCGAGATATGACCAAAAATACAAATACAAAAAAAAAAAATAAAAAAAATAAAAAATTAAATAAAATAAATATTTTCTATTTATTCTCAAAAAAAATATTTTTAATTTTGTGTTTTCAAACCCAAAAAAAAAAAATATATTTTTTACGTTTAACATAAGCATAACATAAAAGACAACATAGATGGCGTTTGAAATCAATTATAATCGTTAAGTTAAAACTAAGAATATCAATAAATGTACCGCTAGCTATAGAAATCAGACAACTAAAGCGAGAAACTTTTGTCAACCTGTACCACTGACTAATTCATTTCATTTCATATTTCTGCAACATTTTCCAAACCAACAAAACTTTGCCACAAAAAATAAAACAAGTTAGAGCCAAACAGTAGTGGAAAGGGAGTTAGTTCGACTGAGGGAATACCCTGTATAAATGTGATACTGTGTAAGAAGTTAAAAATAAGTTTAATGCTTAAAATATTTTGAATTAAATTTTGATGTTTTTAGCTGATATCTCGCTTAGTTTTCGAGATATGACCAAAAATACAAATACAAAAAAAAAAAATAAAAAAAATAAAAAATTAAATAAAATAAATATTTTCTATTTATTCTCAAAAAAAATATTTTTAATTTTGTGTTTTCAAACCCAAAAAAAAAAATATATTTTTTACGTTTAACATAAGCATAACATAAAAGACAACATAGATGGCGTTTGAAATCAATTATAATCGTTAAGTTAAAACTAAGAATATCAATAAATGTACCGCTAGCTATAGAAATCAGACAACTAAAGCGAGAAACTTTTGTCAACCTGTACCACTGACTAATTCATTTCATTTCATATTTCTGCAACATTTTCCAAACCAACAAAACTTTGCCACAAAAAATAAAACAAGTTAGAGCCAAACAGTAGTGGAAAGGGAGTTAGTTCGACTGAGGGAATACCCTGTATAAATGTGATACTGTGTAAGAAGTTAAAAATAAGTTTAATGCTTAAAATATTTTGAATTAAATTTTGATGTTTTTAGCTGATATCTCGCTTAGTTTTCGAGATATGACCAAAAATACAAATACAAAAAAAAAAAATAAAAAAAATAAAAAATTAAATAAAATAAATATTTTCTATTTATTCTCAAAAAAAATATTTTTAATTTTGTGTTTTCAAACCCAAAAAAAAAAATATATTTTTTACGTTTAACATAAGCATAACATAAAAGACAACATAGATGGCGTTTGAAATCAATTATAATCGTTAAGTTAAAACTAAGAATATCAATAAATGTACCGCTAGCTATAGAAATCAGACAACTAAAGCGAGAAACTTTTGTCAACCTGTACCACTGACTAATTCATTTCATTTCATATTTCTGCAACATTTTCCAAACCAACAAAACTTTGCCACAAAAAATAAAACAAGTTAGAGCCAAACAGTAGTGGAAAGGGAGTTAGTTCGACTGAGGGAATACCCTGTATAAATGTGATACTGTGTAAGAAGTTAAAAATAAGTTTAATGCTTAAAATATTTTGAATTAAATTTTGATGTTTTTAGCTGATATCTCGCTTAGTTTTCGAGATATGACCAAAAATACAAATACAAAAAAAAAAAATAAAAAAAATAAAAAATTAAATAAAATAAATATTTTCTATTTATTCTCAAAAAAAATATTTTTAATTTTGTGTTTTCAAACCCAAAAAAAAAAAATATATTTTTTACGTTTAACATAAGCATAACATAAAAGACAACATAGATGGCGTTTGAAATCAATTATAATCGTTAAGTTAAAACTAAGAATATCAATAAATGTACCGCTAGCTATAGAAATCAGACAACTAAAGCGAGAAACTTTTGTCAACCTGTACCACTGACTAATTCATTTCATTTCATATTTCTGCAACATTTTCCAAACCAACAAAACTTTGCCACAAAAAATAAAACAAGTTAGAGCCAAACAGTAGTGGAAAGGGAGTTAGTTCGACTGAGGGAATACCCTGTATAAATGTGATACTGTGTAAGAAGTTAAAAATAAGTTTAATGCTTAAAATATTTTGAATTAAATTTTGATGTTTTTAGCTGATATCTCGCTTAGTTTTCGAGATATGACCAAAAATACAAATACAAAAAAAAAAAATAAAAAAAATAAAAAATTAAATAAAATAAATATTTTCTATTTATTCTCAAAAAAAATATTTTTAATTTTGTGTTTTCAAACCCAAAAAAAAAAATATATTTTTTACGTTTAACATAAGCATAACATAAAAGACAACATAGATGGCGTTTGAAATCAATTATAATCGTTAAGTTAAAACTAAGAATATCAATAAATGTACCGCTAGCTATAGAAATCAGACAACTAAAGCGAGAAACTTTTGTCAACCTGTACCACTGACTAATTCATTTCATTTCATATTTCTGCAACATTTTCCAAACCAACAAAACTTTGCCACAAAAAATAAAACAAGTTAGAGCCAAACAGTAGTGGAAAGGGAGTTAGTTCGACTGAGGGAATACCCTGTATAAATGTGATACTGTGTAAGAAGTTAAAAATAAGTTTAATGCTTAAAATATTTTGAATTAAATTTTGATGTTTTTAGCTGATATCTCGCTTAGTTTTCGAGATATGACCAAAAATACAAATACAAAAAAAAAAAAATAAAAAAAATAAAAAATTAAATAAAATAAATATTTTCTATTTATTCTCAAAAAAAATATTTTTAATTTTGTGTTTTCAAACCCAAAAAAAAAAATATATTTTTTACGTTTAACATAAGCATAACATAAAAGACAACATAGATGGCGTTTGAAATCAATTATAATCGTTAAGTTAAAACTAAGAATATCAATAAATGTACCGCTAGCTATAGAAATCAGACAACTAAAGCGAGAAACTTTTGTCAACCTGTACCACTGACTAATTCATTTCATTTCATATTTCTGCAACATTTTCCAAACCAACAAAACTTTGCCACAAAAAATAAAACAAGTTAGAGCCAAACAGTAGTGGAAAGGGAGTTAGTTCGACTGAGGGAATACCCTGTATAAATGTGATACTGTGTAAGAAGTTAAAAATAAGTTTAATGCTTAAAATATTTTGAATTAAATTTTGATGTTTTTAGCTGATATCTCGCTTAGTTTTCGAGATATGACCAAAAATACAAATACAAAAAAAAAAAATAAAAAAAATAAAAAATTAAATAAAATAAATATTTTCTATTTATTCTCAAAAAAAATATTTTTAATTTTGTGTTTTCAAACCCAAAAAAAAAAAATATATTTTTTACGTTTAACATAAGCATAACATAAAAGACAACATAGATGGCGTTTGAAATCAATTATAATCGTTAAGTTAAAACTAAGAATATCAATAAATGTACCGCTAGCTATAGAAATCAGACAACTAAAGCGAGAAACTTTTGTCAACCTGTACCACTGACTAATTCATTTCATTTCATATTTCTGCAACATTTTCCAAACCAACAAAACTTTGCCACAAAAAATAAAACAAGTTAGAGCCAAACAGTAGTGGAAAGGGAGTTAGTTCGACTGAGGGAATACCCTGTATAAATGTGATACTGTGTAAGAAGTTAAAAATAAGTTTAATGCTTAAAATATTTTGAATTAAATTTTGATGTTTTTAGCTGATATCTCGCTTAGTTTTCGAGATATGACCAAAAATACAAATACAAAAAAAAAAAATAAAAAAAATAAAAAATTAAATAAAATAAATATTTTCTATTTATTCTCAAAAAAAATATTTTTAATTTTGTGTTTTCAAACCCAAAAAAAAAAATATATTTTTTACGTTTAACATAAGCATAACATAAAAGACAACATAGATGGCGTTTGAAATCAATTATAATCGTTAAGTTAAAACTAAGAATATCAATAAATGTACCGCTAGCTATAGAAATCAGACAACTAAAGCGAGAAACTTTTGTCAACCTGTACCACTGACTAATTCATTTCATTTCATATTTCTGCAACATTTTCCAAACCAACAAAACTTTGCCACAAAAAATAAAACAAGTTAGAGCCAAACAGTAGTGGAAAGGGAGTTAGTTCGACTGAGGGAATACCCTGTATAAATGTGATACTGTGTAAGAAGTTAAAAATAAGTTTAATGCTTAAAATATTTTGAATTAAATTTTGATGTTTTTAGCTGATATCTCGCTTAGTTTTCGAGATATGACCAAAAATACAAATACAAAAAAAAAAAATAAAAAAAATAAAAAATTAAATAAAATAAATATTTTCTATTTATTCTCAAAAAAAATATTTTTAATTTTGTGTTTTCAAACCCAAAAAAAAAAAATATATTTTTTACGTTTAACATAAGCATAACATAAAAGACAACATAGATGGCGTTTGAAATCAATTATAATCGTTAAGTTAAAACTAAGAATATCAATAAATGTACCGCTAGCTATAGAAATCAGACAACTAAAGCGAGAAACTTTTGTCAACCTGTACCACTGACTAATTCATTTCATTTCATATTTCTGCAACATTTTCCAAACCAACAAAACTTTGCCACAAAAAATAAAACAAGTTAGAGCCAAACAGTAGTGGAAAGGGAGTTAGTTCGACTGAGGGAATACCCTGTATAAATGTGATACTGTGTAAGAAGTTAAAAATAAGTTTAATGCTTAAAATATTTTGAATTAAATTTTGATGTTTTTAGCTGATATCTCGCTTAGTTTTCGAGATATGACCAAAAATACAAATACAAAAAAAAAAAAATAAAAAAAATAAAAAATTAAATAAAATAAATATTTTCTATTTATTCTCAAAAAAAATATTTTTAATTTTGTGTTTTCAAACCCAAAAAAAAAAAATATATTTTTTACGTTTAACATAAGCATAACATAAAAGACAACATAGATGGCGTTTGAAATCAATTATAATCGTTAAGTTAAAACTAAGAATATCAATAAATGTACCGCTAGCTATAGAAATCAGACAACTAAAGCGAGAAACTTTTGTCAACCTGTACCACTGACTAATTCATTTCATTTCATATTTCTGCAACATTTTCCAAACCAACAAAACTTTGCCACAAAAAATAAAACAAGTTAGAGCCAAACAGTAGTGGAAAGGGAGTTAGTTCGACTGAGGGAATACCCTGTATAAATGTGATACTGTGTAAGAAGTTAAAAATAAGTTTAATGCTTAAAATATTTTGAATTAAATTTTGATGTTTTTAGCTGATATCTCGCTTAGTTTTCGAGATATGACCAAAAATACAAATACAAAAAAAAAAAATAAAAAAAATAAAAAATTAAATAAAATAAATATTTTCTATTTATTCTCAAAAAAAATATTTTTAATTTTGTGTTTTCAAACCCAAAAAAAAAAATATATTTTTTACGTTTAACATAAGCATAACATAAAAGACAACATAGATGGCGTTTGAAATCAATTATAATCGTTAAGTTAAAACTAAGAATATCAATAAATGTACCGCTAGCTATAGAAATCAGACAACTAAAGCGAGAAACTTTTGTCAACCTGTACCACTGACTAATTCATTTCATTTCATATTTCTGCAACATTTTCCAAACCAACAAAACTTTGCCACAAAAAATAAAACAAGTTAGAGCCAAACAGTAGTGGAAAGGGAGTTAGTTCGACTGAGGGAATACCCTGTATAAATGTGATACTGTGTAAGAAGTTAAAAATAAGTTTAATGCTTAAAATATTTTGAATTAAATTTTGATGTTTTTAGCTGATATCTCGCTTAGTTTTCGAGATATGACCAAAAATACAAATACAAAAAAAAAAAAATAAAAAAAATAAAAAATTAAATAAAATAAATATTTTCTATTTATTCTCAAAAAAAATATTTTTAATTTTGTGTTTTCAAACCCAAAAAAAAAAATATATTTTTTACGTTTAACATAAGCATAACATAAAAGACAACATAGATGGCGTTTGAAATCAATTATAATCGTTAAGTTAAAACTAAGAATATCAATAAATGTACCGCTAGCTATAGAAATCAGACAACTAAAGCGAGAAACTTTTGTCAACCTGTACCACTGACTAATTCATTTCATTTCATATTTCTGCAACATTTTCCAAACCAACAAAACTTTGCCACAAAAAATAAAACAAGTTAGAGCCAAACAGTAGTGGAAAGGGAGTTAGTTCGACTGAGGGAATACCCTGTATAAATGTGATACTGTGTAAGAAGTTAAAAATAAGTTTAATGCTTAAAATATTTTGAATTAAATTTTGATGTTTTTAGCTGATATCTCGCTTAGTTTTCGAGATATGACCAAAAATACAAATACAAAAAAAAAAAAATAAAAAAAATAAAAAATTAAATAAAATAAATATTTTCTATTTATTCTCAAAAAAAATATTTTTAATTTTGTGTTTTCAAACCCAAAAAAAAAAATATATTTTTTACGTTTAACATAAGCATAACATAAAAGACAACATAGATGGCGTTTGAAATCAATTATAATCGTTAAGTTAAAACTAAGAATATCAATAAATGTACCGCTAGCTATAGAAATCAGACAACTAAAGCGAGAAACTTTTGTCAACCTGTACCACTGACTAATTCATTTCATTTCATATTTCTGCAACATTTTCCAAACCAACAAAACTTTGCCACAAAAAATAAAACAAGTTAGAGCCAAACAGTAGTGGAAAGGGAGTTAGTTCGACTGAGGGAATACCCTGTATAAATGTGATACTGTGTAAGAAGTTAAAAATAAGTTTAATGCTTAAAATATTTTGAATTAAATTTTGATGTTTTTAGCTGATATCTCGCTTAGTTTTCGAGATATGACCAAAAATACAAATACAAAAAAAAAAAATAAAAAAAAATAAAAAATTAAATAAAATAAATATTTTCTATTTATTCTCAAAAAAAATATTTTTAATTTTGTGTTTTCAAACCCAAAAAAAAAAATATATTTTTTACGTTTAACATAAGCATAACATAAAAGACAACATAGATGGCGTTTGAAATCAATTATAATCGTTAAGTTAAAACTAAGAATATCAATAAATGTACCGCTAGCTATAGAAATCAGACAACTAAAGCGAGAAACTTTTGTCAACCTGTACCACTGACTAATTCATTTCATTTCATATTTCTGCAACATTTTCCAAACCAACAAAACTTTGCCACAAAAAATAAAACAAGTTAGAGCCAAACAGTAGTGGAAAGGGAGTTAGTTCGACTGAGGGAATACCCTGTATAAATGTGATACTGTGTAAGAATTTAAAAATAAGTTTAATGCTTAAAATATTTTGAATTAAATTTTGATGTTTTTAGCTGATATCTCGCTTAGTTTTCGAGATATGACCAAAAATACAAATACAAAAAAAAAAAAATAAAAAAAATAAAAAATTAAATAAAATAAATATTTTCTATTTATTCTCAAAAAAAATATTTTTAATTTTGTGTTTTCAAACCCAAAAAAAAAAATATATTTTTTACGTTTAACATAAGCATAACATAAAAGACAACATAGATGGCGTTTGAAATCAATTATAATCGTTAAGTTAAAACTAAGAATATCAATAAATGTACCGCTAGCTATAGAAATCAGACAACTAAAGCGAGAAACTTTTGTCAACCTGTACCACTGACTAATTCATTTCATTTCATATTTCTGCAACATTTTCCAAACCAACAAAACTTTGCCACAAAAAATAAAACAAGTTAGAGCCAAACAGTAGTGGAAAGGGAGTTAGTTCGACTGAGGGAATACCCTGTATAAATGTGATACTGTGTAAGAAGTTAAAAATAAGTTTAATGCTTAAAATATTTTGAATTAAATTTTGATGTTTTTAGCTGATATCTCGCTTAGTTTTCGAGATATGACCAAAAATACAAATACAAAAAAAAAAAATAAAAAAAATAAAAAATTAAATAAAATAAATATTTTCTATTTATTCTCAAAAAAAATATTTTTAATTTTGTGTCTTCAAACCCAAAAAAAAAAAATATATTTTTTACGTTTAACATAAGCATAACATAAAAGACAACATAGATGGCGTTTGAAATCAATTATAATCGTTAAGTTAAAACTAAGAATATCAATAAATGTACCGCTAGCTATAGAAATCAGACAACTAAAGCGAGAAACTTTTGTCAACCTGTACCACTGACTAATTCATTTCATTTCATATTTCTGCAACATTTTCCAAACCAACAAAACTTTGCCACAAAAAATAAAACAAGTTAGAGCCAAACAGTAGTGGAAAGGAAACTAAGAATTACAATTAATCGCGCGCCCTTTTTATTTTTATTACCATTGAATAACTGCGTAAACGTAATTCTCTTATTTAATTAACCTTATACAATTTTTTTTTCCTTTGTTTACTGTATATTAGTAGTTAAATGCAAGAGCGCAGCACCAATTATAAGCAAAACAAAAACAAATGAAAAAACATTTACATAAAAAACTTGAAAGTAATTTCAATTCACTTTTTGTGTTTAGAGAAAACTGAGAAAACAAGTTGAGAAAGAAACAAAGATGAAAATTCTATATTATATTATAAAATATAGTAATTATTTTATAGATAACTAATTTAAAATATATTCAATAAAATTAAAAAAAAAATTATATACACTCATGTGTTTTTATTAGTGTTCTTAATCCAGCATATAGGATGGTATCTGATAATTGGAATAGACGCCTGCAAACTTAATAACCCAGCCGATGCCATCATAATTGACCGATTTGTGAAATTGTACATATAGTTGGCTGCGAGTGCTTAAGTAGACACGGGGCTTATCATCGCCACAGAAGCGACGCATTTCCTGCAATGCACCAGTGTCAGAACCAGTGTCCTCCAGAATCACCAAATAATCCGTGTGGCAAGTGGCCTTTGAACCCATATTGAAAACTGGAAATGAAAAGTTTATAAGTAAATACAAAATTTGTGAAACGTTTTGAGTAAAACTCACATTCAAATATGAGCAGAACACGATTGTTGCTCGGCACACGAACGCTCCAGCGGCAATCGGAGTTATTGCGCACGTTTTGCGGATAGAAGGGATTAGCGAAAATGCCCTCGGTGTTGTACAGCTGGCCACCGCAGCCGGGTCCCTTCTCGATGGGCGTGGCCACGTACGTCAAATCAAAGTTATAGTAAAAGCTGCCCATTTTAAAGTGCAGCCGCAGCTGATTGGTTGTGGTGAAGAGATTCTTGCCCGGATCCAAAAAGGAGCATATTCGATTAATCGATTTATTGTTGGTCATATCAAAGACCTCCACATGCTCCACGTCACAATCGGATGAGCTAAAGGTGACTTCGGAAAAGTAGATGCTAAGCGTATGATTTGCTGGAGCCACAATCGTCACGTCACAATCAATTGTTTCTGATATTTTTATGCGACCCTGGACACCACCGTAGCTGTACTGGCACGTTGCATCAGGCACCACAAGTATGCGAAAGCCGGGCTTTGTCACGACTTCATTAGTGCGGAACTTGACATACACCTGTTTCGAGTTGGGATAGTAGTCATCGGGTAAGCCGTTGCCACAATAAACGTGCTCTGTCGCATAATCAACATAGGAATTTTGATTCTTTCGCCCGTTAAAGATCACATCGTTGCCATAGCCCTGCTCCACAAGCTGCGCGTCCTGTGAATAAAATAAATCACAATTTACCCAAGTTAAATTTGAGCCAAATCTTGATTATTCTTATTTAAAAAAAATCAAAGCATACTTTTGAAGGTAGACCGATGACCGGTGAAAGACCATAGAGGCTACTTCTTTTTACAAAAGAGTCTGAAGAACTTCGATTCACACGTGGTACTACATTTATTTTTATGCTTCTGAAAGATTTGGTGAGTTCTTACCTCGCTGTTGTAGATTTTAATGTAATCGGAATCACAGGTGCCGGTTGCATTCGACGCCTCCAGATCGAGACTGACAAACTTGAGATGGATAAATTTTTCGCTAGCAACCTTCCAGAGGCAGAAGACGTTGTTGTCATAGTTGCCCTCATTATTGACCGGCGAATGGATCTCATAAGGCTGTTTGCCATCCAGCTTGATTGAGGGATTGCCGCACAGCAGTGGCCGAGCCGTAACAACTATCTCAAAGCCGGTATCACTGTTTTGACTATCGGTAACAAAGCGCATGAAAAGACCTTGACGAGAAGAGCTAAGCTTTGGCGGCAGATCCTGACCACAGAAGCGTCCGATCTCATCGGCAAATGGTCCGGCGCCATCGCGCAACTCCAAAAAGTCAGCTGTACATCCGCGGGAAGTCTCCACGTGGAAGCTGCGGAACTCGGCGGCCAACTGTAATCCTGGTGTTGTCTTGAAGGTAAAGCTGCAGTCAAGATTGTTCGCATAGGAGCCAACAAACTTATTGAACGTATAGCTGGCATTGTTCTCGCCCAGAACGATACGCTCATCACAGTTGGGCATGATGCGCACCAGCGCCCGGAAACCCTTCGAGGGATCCCGATCATCCGAGTAGCTGTGTATCAAAGCTCGATTGCTCGATATATGCAGCATGGGCAGATCCTCTTTGATGTTTCCACAGAAACGTGCCATACGTCGCTTCTCATCCGGCACGGGGCTATCGAAAACCTCGACGCCATCGTAGCTGCACTGCATATTGCCATCCTCGAATTCCAACCGCTCGAATCTGATGGTAAACTTTTGTCCCTCTGGCGCTGTGAGATTCCAATAGCAGTCGCTATTGGGCGGCATCTGGTTATCCTGATGCTGGCGCGGTGATTCCACCATTTGCGTGGTGCTAACCACACCACCACACAAACTTGTGCTATACTCCAACAGGAAGCCGCGTCCACTGAACGTGTGATCCGTTCGCAGCACCAGGCTTATGGAACGCAGTGCACGATACGCGTGTCGCTGTTTAACTCCACACAGCATGGCATTCTGCATGCGATCTCCGTTGTCTCTGGTCGTCACGGTGACGTTGTCAAAAATGCAATCGTTGAGCGGCGAACGCTCTAAATCAAATTCGCGGAAACGCAAAAACACACCCGGTGCATGGGCATCCAGCGGCTGGAACGTATAATTGCAAAAGATATTCCGGGCATAGCCCTTCGGATATCCCGGACTGCTCAGGAGCTGCGGCTCTTGAACGGCGTACAGCATGCCACCACAGTTGCGTTCGAAGCGAGCTGTGAAGCCATCGCCGGTGATGTCGCCGTTAGAGCGAAAGATGAGACGCATCTCCGAACTGGTTGAGTTTATGTGTTCCGGTGGATTGCGTCCGCACAACGTTTGCAAATCCGTCCAGTTGCCATCGGTGCCATCGTTGTTGCGCTGCTGTACACGCAAAAAATCCTTGTCGCATGCAACACTGTTCTCAATGTAGAAGCGACCCAGGAATGTGAGACCTATGTGAAAGCCCGGCTCAGCCTCAATCTCCCAGATGCACTCCACATTGTTCTTGTACTGTTCACTGAACTCAATTTGACGATACGGATAGGATAAACGTCCACCACAACCGCTGCCGTATTTTACCGTTACATTGAAGGTGGCATTGTGCTGTTGATTGGTTGTGGATGCCGCATGGTACTCAAGGAACAAGCCACGCTCCACAACCAAATTGACGGCCGTCTCCTGACTGCAATAGCGTCCGAGGAGCGGTGAATTCTGGTCCGGACCGCTGTACAACAGCAAATAATGCAGCTCGCAATCACCATCGAGATTCACGGCCACCGACACCTCCAGCTGAACGTCCTGGGGCGATAGAGGATCGTCGGCATCCTGATCCGGGCCCACGGCCCAGGCACAATCCACGGTCTGTCCCGCAGCCAGATGACTCGGCTGTCGTATGGTAAGATTATCACCCGGTTCCAATGGCACAATGCCACCACAATGCTGCAGACTATAGCTCAATTCCAATAGATTCAACTCGTTCCGACTGCTGCCCGTCACAGTCATTTGGACGGGAAACGGCAGACGTAAGGTGCGATTCGCTGCAGTTGCAGTACTGTAATCCGCCGCACCACACAGCAGAAGTGGCAGAAGGGGTTCACCCTCCTCGGGACGCAGGAGTTTCAAAGGCGTCATAACGCGACACATATGATTGTTGCTCATGAAGGGGCTTGTACTGTTGTAGCGTAAAACCTGCAACAGCAGCGTACTATTTGCCGGCGGACGCAGTTCATAGCTGCAATGCACCATGTTGCTGTTCGTGCGGGCAAACAGCATTGTGGAGCTTACATCAAGATCAAGACGTCCACGACAATCACTCTGGCCGAAAGCAATGAAACGTAGCTTAATGCCGCGATGCTGGCTAACGGGCAGGAGGAATGCATCAATGCCCATTGTATTGTCCGTGGAGATGACTTCGGCAGGTGGATTATTTGAATAGCGTCCAATGACCGACTGCATCTTGTGATCGTTGGAGAAGGAGATGCGTCCACGGAAACTGGTATGTGTGCTGTTGGAGCCACTGCCTCCGTTATCGAAGTCGAGTATCTGCACTTTGACGCGTCGACCCTTGGGCACTTCGACACGCCAGATACAGTGCGTCGGCACACGCACTCCGGCCGGATAGTTGGGCGTCTGCAGTACACCCAGCATTGCATAGATCGTTTCGCCGCAACGTGCTCCAATGGCACTGTAACGCAACTGGAATGCCTCCTCGGTGCCCAACTGGCCGCTGGGCATGCGCAGACTTATTACAATTTTATTGGTCTCCACAAGGAAATGGCGACTAGTTGTGCCACAGATTTGAAGACGATCGCTGACACGGTCCTGGTTCTCATCGCCGAACGGTTCCATCTCCTCCAGCTGCAGGTGTGTGCGTCCCGTACAATTGCCATTTTCCGCTAGCGGTAGCTGCATCACCTCAAAGTCCAGATCAATGGTACTGCCACGCTCCACCTCAATGGTATAGACGCACTCCCTGCGCTTCGGCGACAGCAACTGCGTCTGAAGCTGATGCGCAAAGGGTGAGTGTATGACACCGCTAGCACTGTAATAACTACCGCCACAATCGGCCAGCTTCACAATTGCCTGAAATCCGGGATGAGGTTCGAGCACGCCCGTATAGAACTTAATTCGCAGCTCGGTGCCCGATGAGTACACAATGTCCGGCTTGCGTGAGCCACAGAAACGCCCTAGGAGCGGCATCAGTTCCGTGCTGCCATCGTTGATTTGGACAAACTCCCGATCACAGCTATCATCATTATCATCAGCTTTGACATCCTTGCTGCTCGGCGTCAAATCAAAATTGCCCACAAACTCAACCGCAATGCGATGCTGAGACGGTGCACGAATTCGCCACACGCATTCCGAATGCGGATTGGGTAGGTTCGGGAAGTTGGGTGAGCTAATCATGCGCGAGACATTGCTCGTATCCTCATCGAGCACAATTTGACCGGAGCAGGCATCTCCAATTTCCTCGTAGTTGAAAGAGGCACGGTAACGGTTAAATGAAAGTCGGAACTTGATGTACGCCCGATTCGAGCTAGTCTCTAGCACATCGGAAATGTTATTCTGGCAGTATTTGCCCTGTTGGAGGAATGGTGAATCCTCCGCATGACCATTACGCACCACAAAGAAATTGCGGCACTTTGACAAATCACCGTTCCAACCACTAAAACTCAGCTCAGAATCGGGAAACGTAATGCGTATGCGTTTTCCTTGTCGCACACGAATCGTCCAGATGCACTCCATCGGCATCATCACATTATTCGTCACCAGCTGCGTTATGTTGACGAAGCCACGCGGTGCGGTCAACTCGGAGCCGCATCTGGTTCGCATAATACTGGTGAAACCCGTCTTATTGACACTGCCATCCGTGACGAACTCTAGACGTAGATAAGGTGTACCGTCGTAGTTGGTCTTTGATGTTGCATTGGCCGTGTGCAGATCTTTGCCATCTCTGTCCAATGCTGCATGTCACTGCTGCTCGAGATGGTCACATAGTCGGCGAAGCAGCCTTCACCAAACTGCTCCAGGTCCAAAGTGATGAGCTGCAGTACCGCATGCATGGCAGGATTTCGCGGCACCATGATCCAACTGCAGAGCAAATTCTGAGCATATCCCTGCGGATAGCCAGGTGAGTAAAAGTTAGTGAAGCCGGAGCCAAGCGACAACATTTGGCGGCCACATTGACGCGCCTGCAGCTCAGCGCTGCGATTCGAAACCAACGCTTCCTTGGATAGTCGCTCCCAATCGAGCTGGAAGGGTCCTCGTTTCGCTGTTATATACAGCACATTGGTGTTAGAAATTAACGGCTTGTATGGCTGCGGCTGCAATTGGGCCCCAATGTCCGTATAGCCATCGTAGAAGCGCACATGCTGCTCATCTACATCGCGCAAATGAACCACATTCACCAGCACCACATAGTCCATGTCGACGGTGATGCGCCAACTATACAGCTCGCTGCTCTCAAAATGGCTCGGAAAATGCGGAGACTCAATTGTGCCCTCCGTGCCATTCAGCTCGTTGTGGTGCTCTGGAATACATTTGATTAGTGGAAATGCCGAGTATTGAAATACTTGAAATAATTGATATATAAAATCAAAAACTTACCGTAGTTATAACTGGCCATAAAGCCCTCGCCAACCACATCATCGTTGCTCTTGAATTTGATCCAAATGCTGCCCTTGGAGCTGATGGCAGCCGGCATCTGATTGCCGCAGTAGACGCCAATGAGTGGACCGCGAGCAGATTCTTCGCGCAGCTCCAGATAGTCATTGTTGCAGCCATCCGATTGTTCCAGCTCAATCGATTCAATGGTGAGGGCAAGAGAATTGCCTGCACTCGCCTCGAGCACCCATTCGCACTCAATATTCACCGGATAGCTGTCCGGATAATAGGGAGAAGTAAAGCGCCCTGACATGGCATTGTAGCGGCTGCCGCAGACCGTGTCCATGGTCATAAAGTGAAGCTTCGAATTCTGTAACCAGTTCCATTGGCACCGTAATTGTCAGAGCCAATCCACGTGAGATGACCGCAGGTGGATGGCTGCGACAGAATTTGAGGCGCGGAGTGCCAGTGGCATTGACGCCCTCATAGATCTTGATGCCCTGCTCCATGCAGTCGCCCTCGCGCGGATAGCTGGCCGAAGCCTCCTCATGCAACTGGACATGGGTGGGCGTAAAGATGATGTGCTTGCTGGGATCGCTGGCCTGTAGCACCCAGACGCAGGTCTCATTGCGCGCCACTTGGTGCTCCAAACTCAAGTACTGGAAGTCTGTCTCGTCAATGGACAAGGTCTGGCCGCAGGACTCGTGGAAGTGCAGCCGAAAGCCGCGACTCTGCACCGAATCATCCGTTACAAAGCGGACAACCGCACGATTGGTGGCGGATTCGATGCGAGGCGCGGTCAGCCCCGCATAACTTTTGGTGCATAGCTTAAAGATCTGATGACCCTCACTGTCATCCAGACTGTCGGTCTCATTGTCGCCGGCAAAGGCATTGCTGGCGCTCATATCATAAGCAGCCACATAGTCAAAGCCACAAGCGAAGCCCGTCTCCACATCCAGATCCTGCATATCGAAGATGATCGTGTGATGCGGCGCCACTTCCAATATCCATTCGCATTCGCTGTTGCGCGGATAGGGTTTCGGATAGTCAGGTGACTGGATAATGCTGCTCTTGGTGCTCAGCTTACCGCCGCAGGCTGTCAAGAAGCAAATGATTAAATGACTTTATGTACTTTACTTTTAACTTACAACTGTTGAGCACGCGATATGTTGCCCTAAAGCCGCGTCCGTTGTGTGAGGCGTCACTGATGAAGCGCACGTGCATCTTGTGACCGGCGCTAGTGAGAACCAGTTTGGGAGCATGCCCACAGTGGCGCTCATGAACATCAGCTTCACGGAAGCTATTCGATATCTGTCAGGGAAGGCAAGGATTAGTAGCTGCTAACAGAGCCATCTTCTAGTTTATACTAACCACTAAAGCATCCTTGGTACAATTGACGCTCTCCTCAATGTCCATCTCCAGTACGGTTAGCTCTATGACCTGACCCATTGGTGCGTGTATTAGCCAATAGCACTCCACATCATTGGGATATACGAGCGGATATTTGAGTGAATGGAAAGAGCCCGTCTCTCCGCGCAGCTCCTGCAGACAGCCATCGACGCGATATTCAAGTCGAAAGTTAATGCTGCTGGTGTTGTGAACAATGGTTATGGTATCACCGCTGGCATTGTGCATGCCTAGACCCAAAATGGGCACCACGACGCTACCATCGAACAGATAAACGCCACCATCAGCGTCCGTGGGCAGACGATTGGAGCGATGGTCAAAGTGGGAGAACTCCAAACGTATCTGATTTCCACGCGGCGGTCGCAACAGCCAGCTACAATTGATGGCACCCTCAAAGAAGGCCTCGCCATAGTTCAAGCTCTCGATGATGCCTTGGGTATTGTTCAATTGGACCTGCTGGCAGTCGGCACTGTAGGATATGCGAAAGCCGCGGTCCGCATTGCTAACGTCGGACTGAAAGACGATGATTGCCTCGTTGGCATCCATCTGCAGGACACGATTGTCGACGTCCGGCATCGAGCACAAAACCTTATAGCTGGCATCGGTAAAGCGACTGCTGCTACCACCATTATAGATGCGCAAATAATCATAGCTGCATTCAAATATATCCTCCATCTCCAGATCCTCGATGACCAACTGCAAACTCGATCCGGAATGCGTTCGCAGCTGCCACTCACAGTGGGCATTGTGTGGATATGTGCTGGGATAGTTGGGTGATGTGATGACGCCACTATTGCCAGTTAGACGACCACCACAGCCGCTGGCAAAGATGCGCCAAGACAAGCGAAAGCCTCGAGCAACGTCCACATCATCCGTGTGGAAGTGCAAGTACAGATCGTGCGTAAAGCTGGGAATTCGACGTGGTATGCTTGTGCCGCAGAAGCGTCCGATGAGCGCGGAGTGATTGCTGCCGCCATTACGCACCTCCAGCCAATCGCCACTGCAGTTATGCGTCGTCGTAAGCTCAAACAGATCCATTTGCAGCTCTAGCTGATTGCCAGGTGCTGCGCTCAGCCGCCAAATGCAATTGAGTCCATTGGTATAGTTTAGAGGATAGCCGGGAGAGTTAAGCATGCCATTGGAGGCATGTATGTGGCCACCACAACTGTCGCGATCCACAAAGCGATAGGAGAGCTCAAAGCCATTGCCCGTATCGCTAAAATCCGACACAAACTTGATGGTCAGGATGCGGGCGTGACTTAACAAATCCTGCGGCAATTGATCGTCACAGTAGCGTGCCAGCGGCGTTGTCGGATTACTTGCGCTCGCAATCAGATCGTCATAGACCTCAACAAAATCGAAGGTGCAATCAGAATTGCCTTCCAGTTGAAAACTAAGCCAGTGCAGCATTATTGCCTTGCCGGGCGGTGCCATAATGATCCAATGACAGGTTATATCATTCTTATACATGCCCTGCGCATCCACTGGCAGTCGAATATTCTGTCCCTCCTTGGTATGAACGCCACCACACTGATTATTGTCTACGGGCACAGCACGATATTCAAAACGGAAGCCACGTCCGCTGCTCCCTATCTGCGTTTTCAGGTGCAGCACCAACATATTTGTTTGACTGGCATACTCTTCGGCGGGTAGCTTTTGGCCACAGAAGGGCCCCAGTATGGCACGATTGAGACCATCATTGATAATCAAACTAGTGCCACCGACACAATCGCCAGCCGCTGTTGCCGCGGGTTCCGCATCGTCTTCCTCCGACGAATCGATTATGCCATCCGACAACTGAAAGTCGAGACGCTTTAATGTAATCACCGTATTCGGTGCTGTTAGTATCTTATAGGTGCAGAGTCGCTCAGTGGCTGTCTGATTGGGATACCCTGGCGAGCTAATCGTCCCACTCTCGGCATCATAGGTATGCGAGCAATCCATATGGTAGTGCAGCACAAAGCTATCGACGGCTGCTCCGGGTGAGCTGCTCGTGTAGAACTTGATCCGCACGCGATTGTAAAGCGAATGGAAGCTAGGTGGCATTGCATTAGTGCCTCCACAGTGTTTGGCTTGAAGGACATTGGAAACGCCGCGAGCAGAGTCGCCAGTGTCCAACACATCGTAGAGCTCCACACAGGCATCCGGCGCCAGGGTAAATGTGAAAAAGTCCATGCTTACCGATTCGCCCAGTGCCAGACGTATCTCATACTCGCAGGAGATGGCATCGTCGCCAACGGCATAGTTGGGCGAGCGGATGGAACCTTCCTTGCTGGTGTAGACGCCACCACAGCCGGGCACACGCTCCTCGGCCGAGTAGTGCAATTGGAAACCCAAATCGGTGCCCGTCTCATCCGAATGGAAGTGTATCAGTGCCTCGTGTGTGGGCAGCAACAGCGGCGCCGGCTGCTCCCTACTGCAATACTTGTACAGCTCCCGACCCGAGATGACATCACTAATCTGCAAACTAAACTGGATTAGCAAACACACCAAATCCATTACCATACCAATACTCACCGAGACAAAATCAAAGTTGCAGCTGTCGTGCATCTCCAGTTGCAGACTGAAGAAGGTAAGCTTAATGCGTTTGCTGCTGGGCGCCACCAGATGCCATTGGCAGTCACGATTGCGCGGATAGTTACCGGGTGAGCCCGGCGAAGCAATTGTTCCATGCGTATCGAAATTGAGCAGGCCGCCGCATTGTGGCGCTATCGATTGCCATGTGAGATCGAAACCTTCGTGAGCCGTCGAGTTATCAGAACGGAACCATAGATACAACTGATTGCTGGACGAGATAATATTGCCGCCGTGCGGCAAATGATTGCCACAATAGCGTCCAATCAATTGTGCCGCCGTCGAGCGTCCATCGTTGATCTGCAGCCAGTCAAAGCGACACTCTGTCGAGTCCTCCACAAGAAAACTGTTAAATGTCACATTCAGCACCATCGACTCATTGGTCCGTATCACCCAGGCACACTGGGCATTGTGCTCATAGCTATCGCCCGCCGGCGGATACCGGAGTCGTCCACTCAAGCCAGTCAGCGCCGCATTGCAGCTGCTGAATCTTACATCGCACAAGCGACCCCGATAGCCCGGCTGGCACTGGCACACAAAGCCGCCGGCATCGGCCGAGGGCGTCGGACTGCAGCGGCCATCGTTCTTGCAGGGCTGGGATGTGCAAGGATTTGGCAGCGGATCGCAGCGTGGTCCATGAAAGCCACGCGGACATATGCACGTAAAATTCACGGGACCAGCATCCATACAAACGCCGCCATTCTACAAATAAAAAAAAATTTATTAATTTGAAAATTTCAATATTTAACAAAGCCTAATTAAGAGATTCGAAATGGTTTAAAGACTAGAGTAAAATACTTGCCAAAAACTGATCACATCTTAATGTTAATATTGAAATTTGTTCACTATTAACCTATATCATTTAGCTTTAAACACAAAGCAAAAGTCAATTGACATTTGATGACAGTTCAGTTTGGAATGACAATTTGGGAAAACATTAATACATCATTGAAAACCCCAAATAGATCGAAAATACTTCCTTTTTTTTACGTTGCGAAATTAAAAACAAAAAAACCAATAATGGCGCCGCAAAAAAACTTTGGAAATCGTTGGCAACAGTATAAAAATAACTCTAGGAATCCTGAAGCGATGCGGCGTCAACGAATCGACGAGATAAAGAAGCTGCGCCAGAGGAAACGCTTTGAGACACTTTTGCAGCGTCGCGAAGTTGGCAACTTGGAGTCGGACAGTGATATGGACGATCCGATGGACTCATCGAAGCCGATGGATCTGGATGTCGCATACCAGGACATGCAATACCAGAATGTAAGACATAAATCGAATCGAAAATTATGTTTTCATAATGGCTATAAAGTTCATATAAATGTTACTTTTGCTTGCAGCTTATGGACGAGGAATTAATGTCATATTAAGGATGCGTTGAAGATTGGAGCTGGTTGGTTATCCTGTCGCAGATTTCCATAATACAATGGATAAAACCAACCAAAATCCAAAATCCGACTTAAAACGTTTCTTATTAATAAAGTTTTACAAATTAGGAAAAAAATTCACAGCGATAAAGATTTAAATTTGAAAGTTTGGTCTCTTACCAAACAGGGGAGATCATTGCAGTTGTTGTTGGTGCCGCGCAAGCAACCGTTCTCACGGTAGCCAGAGCCCACCATGCCACGGGGGCAACTGCAAATGATCGTATTTGAGATCTCGGCACAGATTGCAGACGGATGGCAAAGCGAGGCACGTTGCGTGCAGCTTGTTAGACCAACGGCATTCGGATTAGCGCCCGGTGGATAATTGTTGCTGTTACGCTGACAGCTGCGTCCATCGCCTGTCCAGCCTATGGGGCACTCGCCGCAGTGGCTGGAGCCATAACTATTCATACACTCCACCCGCGGGCTCAAGCTGCAGCCACCGTTATTCGTCTCGCACTCGTTGATATCGCGACAGCTGACACCGTTGCCCGTTAGACCGGGCGCACATGGGGCACAAGTGAAACTGCCAGGCAAATTGATGCAGTTGGTCGAGCAGGGTGTGTGCGCAACAGCGCTACACTCATCCACATCCTCGGTGCAGATGGGCGTTAGTCCATTGCTGCGCCATCCCGGCTCACAAATGCAGCGATATCCAAGGGCATCACTGCTCGAGACACAGCTGCCATGTCCGCAGAGCTCCCAGGCGCTTGCCGCCGCACAATCCATTTTCCGTTGGGTGCAGTGCATCCCGTGCCAGCCCGGCGTGCACATGCACGAAAATGTGCCAAACTGATTGACACACTGACCGCCATTCTGGCAGCCCAGATCTGTGCCCTCGAACAGCGCACACTCGTTTACATCCCGTTCGCACTTTGTGCCCTGAGTTTGGCGAGATAGAGAAGTGATTAGCAACTGACACAAACAACTGACGCCCCCCAAAACGCCCCCAAGATATTGGTTACCTCAAAGGAGGAGCGACACTGACACCGAAAACCATTGTATGTATTAAAGCAACTGCCACCATTCTCGCAAGGATTGCTCTGGCAACTGTCCAGCTCCAGTTTCGTATTTAGCCGATGCGCCTTATTCTCCAGATTGCGGAGGCGCGTCTGCAGGCGTCGCAGCAACAGTCGGCTTGCCCGCGTTCTGTGCGAAGTGAAAGGAAAATGAATCAATTAATATGCTATATTCAATTAGAAACTTAATTCCATAAGGATAACATTTAGAAAGTTACACTTAATAGTGATTTGCTATGAGGGTTCACGGCCTTCATAGAAGTTTTGTCATCGAATAGTCGAATAGTCGTTATCACTCAATGTAAAAACTTACCGATTTTGAAGCTGTCGCAGATTTGTGTTAAGACCATTTGAACCCAAGGCCTGGACTCTGAATTCGGTTAGCTGATCGGCCAGATCGCGCAAATCGACAATGTCTTCGGGTCCGCTCCATTCATCTTTGCCCGAGCCGGATGGTCGCTTCTTGCTGCCACCGATGGGCATAAGCAGCTCCAGAACATCGTATTCCTCATTGATGATCAAACGTGAGCTGCCGCTCAGATGAAAACTAATGTTCCGATTGGCCCCCGACTCGAATATCAAGTTTCCATCCTTGCTGATAATCTTTGGCCTGCAATTGGATGGCAATTAAGTTGTTAATAATACACTTTTCATTTGTTTCAGGTGTCGAGTTGGCATCATCGATGCTTTCTTACGAGTTGACAAAGCTGTGCACGGAGCCAAGTATGCCCGTGAGAATCAGCAAGAGCTGAAAGCTTCCTCTGCGACTTAACATGCTACACAATCAGCCATTTGCCACAAACACCCACAGTAAAAAAAAAACACAAACAGAATAAGTGATTGAAAAGAAATTTCGGATGCACGTTCACTTGGCATCGGTTTGGATTGAACTATGATGCTGTTAACGATTGACGCTTGCGACGTCAGCTACGGGGCGTTTCTGCGCTGAGCTGCAGCATGCGGCAAGGTTTACGCCCACCACACTCGGTGTGGATAGCAGCTATCCCTTAACTTAGGTTACTAATACAATTTGATTGATACTCTTTCGTTTCTTTGTTTTCGCTTAAAGTGTAGACATTTATTTGAGCAGATTTTTCAACCGGCTTTGTTTGCTGTACTCTCCGCTTTGGAGCTAATAATATCTGGTATAGTTTCACATTCATATATGTATATGTATATTTATATATATATATATGGTTCACAGTTGTAAACATTATATATATGGGTTTGTTTAACATTGTATATGGGGTTTTTTTTTGTTTTATTTTGGCTAACGCTTAGTTCAAGTGTTTAATAATTGGAGCTGTGTGTGCTTTTGGTTATGCTCTTTCTGCATTGTTCTAAAAATTGGGATCAAAAAATATATACATTTGTTTTGTTTTCATTTAGGTGTTGAAAATATTTACTTTTTGGATCTACAGTTCAGTTTTGTTGTATAACATTCAAAAATTAATATCAATATATATATGAAAAATATTTTGTTTAAGTACAAAGTGTTACGGTTTAAATAGTTCAAGTACAAAACTGACAAAATGAAACATTTTTGTTGTTAAGTCATATCATATTGGTCTTGGATGTTGATTAAATTCATAGGCAAAGCAATCCATTGGAAAGAGCATAGAAACGTTGGCATTGGCGTTTAAGATAATTCTTTTGTTATTGGTTTTTCTAAAACAGAATACATGTACGTATGTATGTGTGTGTGTGTGTGTGTGTTTGTGTGTGTTTACGGATATTGATTAAGTACAACTAGACGCTATTATAATTCGGGTGCTGAGGATGTGCCCAAAAGTCTATTTGGTGTATAAGTTTACAAATGCACAAGAAATATATATATATACAAATATATATATATATATATATATATATATATATATATATATATATATATATGTATGGCAAAATAAAGGGTCAGAGATTATTAAAGCCACATAAATGAAAGGAATACAATTGATAGAAGTAGCAATAAACATTTTTGGCTAGTCCACAATAGACATTTATAGTATACATTCATATTATGTTTAAGGTAGTTTTGCACCTCTGCTAGTATTTGGGTTATGTTCTATTCACTGGCTGAGTGCTCAGTATAATCTCAGGTTTAGGTAAAAAAACAAACAAAAAACTACTATTGCTATACGAACGGAATATGATTGAACACTTGGCAAACATAATAATGCAGCATAGTTGGGTATTTGTTGTTGTCTTTTGTTTGCTACATATTTTTTATATTGTATATAAAATTAGAATCACAATAATGAAATGACTTGCGTTATACACATAGAGATATATGGGTTAAAGTTATGTGCAGACAGGTCAAATATCGAGTTCTGTTCCCATAGCAAGCCACATGTATATAGGTATGTATTCTTAGGTATGATTGCACACATATTATATATATATATCTTTTAACTTAATAAAATTTTTAATTGAAGCTGCCTGAACAAGCAATACAATTCTAATTACAATAGCCAACAAACACATACATTCACAATAAATAAATTAATGATTAAAATTAAGTTTACAATAGAACTTTTCTTAAGTTTAAATTTAAATTTGCTTTGCTTTGCATTATGCTAAACTTCTCTCTCTCTTTGTCTCTCTCTATTTATATATCTCTATCTCTATCTCACTTTTCCTCTCATTCTCTGTGGTGTTGCCCGTTGTTGTTGTTGTTTTTTGCTGGTAGCTGCTTGCCCATGGCACACCTATAGATCAATTAAACCAGCTAGTAATTTTATTGCAGCCTCCGAAATGCATAGTTGTGGATACCTTAATTGGATTTCACAACGTTGCTTTTGTTTCGCCTAATATGCTCCGACTTGTGGTAGAGAAACTTGTAGCTAGGCTGGTTCGCTGTGTACTGCGCAAACAAATCTGTAATAAGACACGTAACATCTTTTTACACATGCCCAAATCGATTTGACAGTCGACGTCTTACCAAAGGAGACATGTCCCACATTGCCAATGTCTAACGCATAGAAAAGAGTTTGAGCCTTTTGCGTATTTAGCTTGCCACCGGCATGCCGCATCAAACGTATAAAGTTCTCCCTGTCAATCTGTTGACTTGATGTACTGTACAGCTGTAATATAGTGTGGAATGTGGGTATTTAATATGAGAAGGTAATCAATGATCGTTGATGGAAACTCACGTTGATTAGGGCTCGCAAGAATGTGATAATGTCAGTGTTCTTTAATTTACAAAACAGCGAACAGAGCAAAAAACTTTTGAGGCTCACTGTGCCTTTGCCACGCTAAACGAATGATGGGAAATTGATATTATAATAGAAGGATAGGACATTTATAAGATTAAGAATCACTTACGTGATCGAGGAGCGCAAAAAGCTTATGCAAATGAGGATTCTTTAGATCGACCTGAAGTAGCTCGGCAAATGAGATAATATCCAGTTTTTCTGTATTTAAAAGTGAATGAAATTGCTCGCAAAGTTCCTCGTCACGGTTTGATTCCAAGAGGTAAAGAAAATCGAGTGTATGCTCAATTTCCACAATGTCACCGGGAAAGGGTATTTTCATTTCACGTGCACGACTCATAACGATGACATCCTCAAACGAATACTCCGATGTGGGCACATCCAAAGCGCTACAAAAAAAGAGAGAGAGAGAGAGAGAGTGTGAGTATTATTAGCTTGAATAACATATGTTAATATAATGAATTTAAAAACTTACTCTGCCATTACTTTTTGCACATTGCGAGCGTAGAGATTCGCGTCGGCCATCTCAGCAGGTGAGGGTGTGTAAACAGGTAAATATTCAATTTCACAACGATTATAGAATTGTGTCATTGTTAGCCACAACAAACGCAGACTGTAAAAAAAAAAGGCAGACGAGAACAATTTCTTAGTGCTTAGAGCTCGTCAAATATTTGCCGCTGAGTTTGAGTACACTTACACGCCAGGTCCATCCCAGGTCCAGGTGAATGTATCAAACTTGTTCGGATAGCGTAAGACCACGGGCTGTACGGGTACACCCGGATAAAAGGCGCCAGGTTTGAACTTAATTAACGCCGTACGATTGGTGCAGGTGCCTTCGGCAAATATGACCACTTGGGGCCAATTCTGCTCAGAGCGCACACGATCAGCAATATTGCGTATGGTGTTCTGTCTAGAGTTGGGATCCTCTCGCTGTACATAGATGGGCTGCGCATAGTTTATGATTCTGCCCAGCAGCGGAATGTCTGCCGTCTCGCGCTTGGCCACAATCGATGGCGGACGCCCGGACACGACCAGTATGGAATCTACATACGAAGAGTGTGGTGCCACAACCAAAATGGGTGCCTCCTTCGCAGTAGCCGGTATACCCTTAAAATTGATGAAATGGAACGATCCAGATACATAAACCATTCGCATGGCACGTGCCGTTGCGTATTGCATTTGCCTATTAATAAGATTTTTATGTGATTAATAAACTCTATATATGTATGCAGGCATTTCGACTTACCTACGCCAGCCGGTCAGAGGCTTGGCCTGTATCTCCTCCATAGACATGCCATAGAGACCAATATAGGCGCACATCCATGCCGATAGCAGTGATAGGACACAGCCCACAATGCGTATAGGTAAAAGCAGCACAGTCAGCACACAGATCTGGAATTGTATATATAAAAGTGATTAGTGATCTGTCTGATTATAGTCACGCTTTACGCTTTCGCTTATCTGGCGCTTCGACATCGAGACACGAAAACAAGGCGAGCGAAACGATAAGGCGACAATGAACTTTGAAATGTCTACAAAAAATAAAATTACAATTAAAAATAAGTACAGCTCATAGAATAAAATCGTACGACCGACATGCCGTCAAAAGCAATTAATAGTTCGTTCCAGGAATGCATTACATTTAATCACATTTTGTCACTGTTATCTGAATAACATATTTTTTTTACTTTTGATTAAAGCTCGGTCGATGTTGGTTTATTAATTTTATTTTATTTTTGTTATTTGGAAGAAGAATATTTTTTTTGTACGACCTGAACAATGGGTAAGCTCACTTATGCCATATACCAGCGGTCGGGGAACAGGGGTAAATTACCCCTTTTTGAGTAAAAGTGAATCTTCTTTTTTTTTTGCTCTTTGCCACCATAAATGGAGATGATTTTTATTTTTATTTTTTTTTTTTTTCTTTACCAATGGTTGGGTAATGTCAGTTCCACAAAAAAATGTAGGGGTAATGATAAGATATACAGAACAAGTTTGTGTTATATTTTATTCGCTACACACATTCATATAAGATCTTGAATATGTACAAATTTGCATTGAACTCGTTCAAGAAACACTGAAGATATCAACGATTAAAATTTACTTAAGCGCAATAATTCAATGTCCAATAACCCGACTTTTATTGTATGTCAGACACAAAAAGACACAAAGTGTTTTTTAATATTTGTTTTTTGCGTTTATCTACGTCTGCACAAAATATGCAATGGACAACGTTGCCAACATCTAAAAATTGTTTGCATGCAAATGATAACGTGTGTATGTGTGTGTGTGTTCATGAATAAGCATGTCATTAACAGACCACCACTCGAATCTAGTGTGAGTGTCTTCTTGACCTTTATTCAGCGATCAAGGCGAATAGAACACTGAAACTAGTTTTATGATGAGTTAAAAAAAAATCGCCGCAGCCGAATTTATAGGCAAGGTAAACAAACTAGAGGTATATTATGTTATTATCGAGTTTGCATGTTTCCTATGAATCAGTAATAGATATTTACATTGAACGCGTCATACTTAAAATTGCATCATCACTCTGAACATTATACTATGACATATTTAGTGATAAGATTTCGGATTGTTATGGTTGATTATTTGCATAATAATCAATATAGAACGTAACATTTCAAGCAAATTCTTAAATCATCGAAACAAATATATGTTTAATGGTATTAACTAGCGAACCGCATCAGTATTAATAGTGATATCTTTTGGGGTTAATATGCACCGCTTTCGTTTTTCACCTTTCCGCCGTTACTCTGAAACTAATCTGTAAAATAAAAGCAAGGCCACTTTTTTTTGCTCGGCAATTAACGTCAATGCCAAATGACATATTGAGAATAATGTAACAACGGGTCAGTCACAGTGGCTAAACAGGCGGTTTGCATGTGTGTATAGGCATTAACAATTACAACAATTTGCAATGTGTGAAAAAAGTTTATGTCGATTATTATTAATAAAAGAGAGGGAGCGAAGCGATAAACGGGGCAAATTCAGCACATATACATATGTACATACTTATAAATAACTATGTATTAATAGGTACATACTTATGCACGCATGTGTGGTACTTTGGAATCATTGCAAAAAATACCGGCAGAATCAGAAATCAGGCAAAGTCTTCGAACAGCAGCACACGGTGCTTAACAATAATAAAAAGAACTAAAGGCAACTATAACTACAACTACATGGCAACACACGAGCCAAAAAACCGGCAACAAAATCAAGAGCAACAACAACAATAACAAAAAGACGACAAGAAAATCGTACGATTTTCGCTGCTTCTGTTTCTTCACAACTACATAGACAGACAAGCAAAATTATATGTATGTATATATATGCATATGTAGTTGGCAGCTACGCTTTCGCTGACGTTAACAGTGGCATCGCAAAAACTATGATAGATAAACGGCACAGCAGGAATATCGAAATGTTATCGACATCCTCCAGTTGATCAAGTGCATTTGTATCTATACTTGTTATATAGAGCAATGCACTTGAAAGGTCTGGGGGTGGGGCTGTGGGTCACCAAGTAATATCAACATTTACAATAAAACAAACAATTTTTACACGCAAGCGTTGTGCAGCTGTATTCGAACATGAATGAATGCCAAGCTGGCTGGCTGCTGCGGAAACGTGCAAAGTGCGGTAGAAATAGCTAAGGCGCTTACCTTGGCAACTTCAATGTGACTGTCGATTTGTATGCGATGCACAAACGGATTGATATAGCTGAAGCCCTTGGATGCCCAGCTGTCCTCCTCCGAGTCACGCTTGGATAGGTTAACGCCGTTGGGCAAAACGGTACCGCTGCTGCTGCTGCTACTTCTTCCCGAACTGTTTTCGTTGTCACTATCATTGTTCAGGTCATTCCCATCATTCGATGCTCGTACATCGTGTGGGGAACGATGCCGTTTTATCGCGGACGTTGTCATTGCACACAATCACTCAATTTATTTGATTAACAAAATATTATTTTTTAACGTTTCTTTGGTCTTTTTTGGTGGCTTTTCTATGTGCCGCAAAAAAAAAACACCTAGTGGCTCCCGCTCTTCCGTTGGTTATTTTGCGTAGCCAGCGTTTGCTCAGTGCTGTATAACATACAAATCTATGAATATATTATATCGATGACGCACTGTTCGCCGATATATCGATAGTTTTGTATTTGTTTTGCTATGTACGTTGCCAGAGTTGTAAAAAAATAATCGCATGGCTGGCAGCATTAACAGCGATGCCACCGTTTTGACTGGATTTGAATTCGAAATTCATAAAGCGATTGCTGTGTGTTTAGACAAGCAACACATGTTCGTAAAGAGTACTGATTGTGTATATATAATATATTGTGCTGCAAGTCGAGAGAAGCCTCATGCACGTCATTTTAATCTCAAGTCTGACCCGGTGACACGCTTCTAAGCCTAGTGACTAGGAGGTTGTAGCTCATGTGTCTACAACCAAAATCGTCCCAAGGCCAACTTTCTGTTTCCTACTCTGATTATGTCAAGCCACTGCTTATAGTTTACATATATGCATGCATAATCTTAAATAAACAAATACCTACAAAACTATGTATGTATGTACATTCTTGAAAAATGTAAGCCAACCAGTTTCTGTTATATATTCATACATATGTACATAAAGACATCTCATAGCTATCGCATGTTAAACGTGTTTTTTTTCTTTTGTTTCTGTTTAATAGTCACACCATTTATTGCAGAGCACTACATTTCATGATTGTTGTCGGTGATGTTCATGTGGGGAGAAGGACACAGCTGGTGTCTGATGGCAAAATGGCTGAAAGTGTTATACTCCCGCAGACGCGTGCATTTGACCTTGGCAAAGTTTAAAACCTGCTGATGCAATGCCCGGCAATTGTTTGTTTCTTTCAGAATGATGAGTAATTATCACTGCTACTGCTCTGCCACGCCCCCTGTTCATTATTGTAAGCAGAGAGCGGAAATCGTATTTAAGGCTTAACAATTGCCATGGTAGTAAATGTATTTGTTTGTTATTTGCTCATGATTTGTGGCCGTTTATTTGTTGGCTGTGTGGGCGGCAGTCAAAGCGGTCATCACGTGAAATTATTTCAAGTTGCCAAAAGAAATTTTTATTTTTCATAATTAATGACTTTTGTCTTGGGATCGAAGGCCATTTGGATAACGAGTCAAAAAGACGTATACGCAACGTTTCACAAAAAATAGAAATTTATCGAATACCTGCCGCTGCATTGACCCCTGGATGAGGTGTGATTTTCAACAGACTTGTCGCTTTCGACGTCATCATCATTGACGTCACAGCAGGCTCTGCGCGTGGCAACACAACAAAAAAACACATTTGCAATAAGTGAGAGAGAGTGCACGATAAAAAAATCAATTATTCTGTATGTATACCACTCACACACACACACAAACACACACATACTTGAGGCGATGAGCAAGCGCAAAACAACGCGAGACCAACCTCTTTACACACACACACGCATGCACAAATCGAACAGCCATGTTTATGTATTTATGTACAAGTTTGTATATGCAACGGGGCGAGCCCCCAAATCTGGATTTCCAAAAGCGGACAACAGCAGTAGCAGCAGCAGCAGCGACGCCGACAACGACAGCGTCGAGAGCAGAGGTTGTAGCATGTTGTAAGCCAACGTTGCCGTATTGAAATTCAACAAGGAAAAGATAAATCTGATTTTAGACGTGTGTTGTGTTTATAAGTGGTTCGCGGAACACTTCAATTTGTTGGGTTGGGTACGGTTTACTGGTTCGCAAGCATAAAAGAAATAACCATTCGGCTCTTTAGATTGTAAGTACCGGATTTTTGCAGAAAACCAGGATTCCATCATTGCATTGCAGCACTCAAGAGCGTTCTCTTCTTCCTCATCATTATTTAATTTGCTGACTCATGGCACAGGCGACACACAGAACAGTGGAAATGAGGTGGGGTCCTTATAGTTGACATAGTACTGATTACAAAATACATATATATGTACATGTATGAAGTGCTTTGGTCTAGTCCGTTAATAATAGAAATTACATTATTGTTTGACCCTACATGCCGCACATAATAATGTAGGCACCACAGGTTCGCCCAGCCCCTGTTTTCGGGGAAGTGACGCAGAAGACGCCCACTAAAATATTGCTTTATGGCCTTTTCCATTTAATTTCTAAGCAATTTCCGTCGTCCAGATAAGAGCGAACATTTGTGTTTTTTTTTTTCAAGATAAACATTTTTACAGTTTTGCTGGGTGTTCACAGCAGCAGGAACGCTAGAATACACGAACATACATACATATGTATGTATGTACATATGTGTGTACATATGAGCATACAAATGTGGAGGTCTCCGTTGCTCAAATTAAAAATATTCTGTGCTCTTTCTTTCTTTGCAAATATCACATATGGACTCCGAAAATTACAGTGCTTTAGGAAATAATCCGCCTTGCCTTTGATGAGTTGTTGTTTCACTGACTATTTGCATAATACTGACTAAACATGAACTGTTTTGCCCTTTGTAAACCATTAAAATATGCAGATTATATTATTATGTGCATATGAATATCTATCTGTTGTTGTTAAAAATTGTCGAGAAGAAGAAAATAGTTGAAGAAAGTCACGTGCCGACGATTACTTCATTAAATATGAATGGTATGTAAGTAAATGTATACATATGTAAAGGGGCGTGTATCTATTACACATGTTTATGTACATACACATATTTGGATATTTATATATGTTTTAAGCTGTATTTTTGTTTGTAGCTATAACTGTTAACGGACGCATGCCAACGCCAAATCAACCGACCTCCAAAATGCTGCTCACATGATCAGTAGGTCTCTCAAAGCGCTTTGCTGGTATTGCAGCTCACCAAAGAGAGCGAAATATTGACAGCAGCAGCTGCGATAGCAAAAACAGAAAAACGAATTGAGAGGCTCGCCCTCTTTGGGCAACAAAAGCAACGGCAATGCTACCATTGAATTTATACGGAAAACACTAATGTAAAGACAAAATATAACACATGCGTCTATCAAATCAAACCACGACAAACTTATAATAATGTGCATAAAAACCAACGCAAAAAAGAAAATGTTTTTGAATTGGGTGAGTGAACGAACGGCAGCGTCAAATGAGCGAGCGGCAAACGTGCTTGAGAGAGGAAAATGTGTGTTGAGTGCGGGAATGGAAGTAAAGCACAAGAAGAATTGCAAATATTAACGCACAGTCGGTCAGGCGATGCGTTTTTACTATGCGGTTTGATTGTGCACGTCGATGACGGCACGTAAAAACGTTTATACACTGTGAATGTGCATAAATACAGAGAATACGAGACGAGCCCCACGAGTGCCAGAAGGCAGCGACCAACAAAAAACAAAAAGTTCCATACCGATACATTTACGGAGCACCACAAAGACGAGTTCGTTGGTTTTGGGTGGAAGCAAACACCTATGCAAACTTGTTAGCAGTATGTATGTGTGTATACTGAGCATTAACTGTTATACGCGAACAGCAGCAGCAGCCACAATTGAAATTACCAACAAGTCACAGAAAATATTCAAAACCGAGTACCCTAAGGTGACATATAAATTACCTGCTTTATCACAGAATTTGTTAATGTATTTCTTTCTTTTAAAAGCTGCTCAAGAATGTGTATGCCATTAAAACTGGTTTTAGTTAAAATTACGAATTCGTCAAACATCTTATTTATAGCAGCATTTTTTTGTGGCAACTAACTACTACTTAAGATGTCCAATAAGCCAGCTGGTGTAGTGTGCAATAGTCTGCTGACGATGGCAAAATGACTACGACCACTCTCACACGCACACTTGACCGCTCTCTTTTTGCTTCCCTCTCTCAGGCATTGTGTTTATTGTGAGAGCAGAGGTTGAACTACTGCTTCTGCCTTCGTTGTAGCCCGCATCAACGTACAAATGCCATTCATTAGGCGCGCCATCGAAACATGTGCTCTCTTGCTCTCATATTTGTGCGGCTGGAGCGTTAGCTCGCTCTCCAATTCTGTTACGATATGCACACCAATGAACAAAATATGGTATCTTGAACGCAGGCCCAGCAGAAACGACCGCCCTCTCCAATACGAATTGTCAATTTTGACCTTCAAGGTTCCTTCAAAGTACGCTACGTGCACGCCACACATTTACAAACTCACATTCATACCTGCGACGCACATACGCTAACGTCGACGTCGGCAGCGCACGCTCAGCGGCAGCACCAGAGTAAAGCAACTGTCGAAGCTTCACGGAGAATAATTCCGTAACAAACGTTTCACAGCAGTGGACGCGTGCAGCAGACAAAATAAAAACGGCCGAGACAAAAACTAAAAACAAAATATACATATAAAAAGCAAAAGTAAAGTGACTCGGAAGCAAGACAAAGTGAACTAAAAACCAAATCAAATCCAAACACACGAAGCAAACGAAGATAGAGACAATAAATACGCGCACAAAAAAATTTAAAAAAAAAACACCAAACTAACAATCAAAGCGGACTAACAAAAAAGAATATATACAAAAGAAAAACGCGCGTTAAACAAAAGTTGCTGCCAACTAGATATTTTTGTTTTATTTTTTCTGTTTGTGGGTGGGTAACAGTGCCATTGCCTGTTCCAGTGACTGCTTCTGTGTGACTGTCAAAACTAAAAAGAAAATTGCAACGAAATGGACCAAGAGCAGCTGAATGGCGCGATGCGCACCGTATCCATAAATAGCAACGGACTAGCCACAAAACTCAATGGCCACAACGGCTCTGACGAGACGGATAATGTAAGAGTTTTACGCGGCAGCAACAACGTCAACGCCAGCAGCACCGCAACGAGTAAAGCGACAAATTTAGCAGCAGCGGCGACGACGACTGCAAATTCAAATGCAATTCAAATACAAACATCAGCGGCTGGTGCGAGTGCAGCGGATAAAAAGAAAATGGTGTACGAGTTATGTCAGCAGCTGTTGCTAACGGACGAGCAGGTGCAGGAATTATGCTATCGCATATTGCACGAGGTGCGTCGTGGTTTGGCTAAGGATACGCATCCCAAGGCGAATGTCAAGTGCTTTGTCACATACGTACAGGATCTGCCCAATGGGAATGAGCGCGGCAAGTTCCTTGCCCTTGATCTGGGCGGCACCAATTTCCGTGTGCTACTCATCCATCTGCAGGAGAACAATGACTTCCAAATGGAGTCGCGCATCTATGCGATACCGCAGCACATTATGATTGGATCAGGGCAGCAGCTATTCGATCATATCGCTGAATGCCTATCCAATTTTATGGCCGAGCATAATGTGTATTCGGAGCGTTTGCCATTGGGCTTCACGTTCTCGTTCCCGTTGCGTCAGCTGGGTCTGACCAAGGGTCTGCTGGAGACATGGACAAAGGGTTTCGATTGTGCCGGCGTTGTCAATGAGGATGTTGTCCAGCTGCTCAAGGATGCGATCGCGCGACGCGGCGACGTCCAAATCGATGTGTGTGCCATCCTCAACGATACGACAGGGACACTAATGAGCTGCGCCTGGAAGAATCACAATTGCAAGATCGGTCTAATTGTCGGCACCGGCTCCAATGCCTGCTATGTGGAGCGCGTCGAGGAGGCCGAACTATTCGATGGCAGCGAAAATGGCAAGCCGCACGTTCTCATCAATACGGAGTGGGGAGCATTCGGCGATAATGGTGCACTCGATTTTGTGCGCACGGAATTCGACAAGGACATCGATAGTCACAGCATTAATCCCGGTAAGCAGACGTTCGAGAAGATGATATCGGGCATGTACATGGGCGAACTGGTGCGTCTGGTTCTCGCCAAGATGACACAGAATGGCATCCTATTCAATGGCCAAGGATCCGAGGTCCTATTCACCCGTGGACTATTCTTTACCAAATACGTGAGTGAAATTGAGGCAGATGAGCCCGGCAATTTTACCAATTGCCGCCTGGTGCTCGAGGAGCTGGGCCTGTCGAATGCTACCGATGGCGATTGTGCCAATGTTCGCTACATCTGCGAATGTGTCTCGAAGCGTGCCGCACATCTCGTTTCCGCTGGCATTGCCACCCTGATCAACAAAATGGATGAGCCATATGTGACGGTGGGCGTCGATGGCAGCGTCTATCGTTTCCATCCCAAGTTCCACAATCTGATGGTCGAGAAGATCACGCGATTGATCAAGCCGGGCATCACATTCGATCTGATGCTGTCCGAGGATGGTTCGGGGCGTGGTGCGGCGCTCGTTGCAGCCGTTGCCTGTCGAGAGGATATACTCAATAGCAAGTAAAACGATTGGGCTACATTCAAAAATTGCAAAAATAATTATCGTTATCGTAATCGGCATCGGCATCGGCATCGGAATCGGAATCGGCTTCAGCTGCGCAGTTGCTAATTAAGCAAATCCAATCAATTCGAAATCGATGTCGAATTTCGTATGCAAATTCTTAAGGCGAAAATGAGTTTAGTTTCCTTTTGTCGCCGCTGTAGTGGTGTGCCCAGGCCGCCGCCAGGTGGCGCTTCTTAGTGTTTAAATTAGGCAAGTTTTTAATAGTTGAAAAGTAAAACAAAACAAACCACAATAATGGAAAATTGCATGCTTCAGCAACTGTTTCTTTATTTTATAATTATTATTATTATTCTTTTTTTTATTGTTTCTTTTCGTTGAACAATTAACTATATATATATATATCTCTCTCTTCCTCTTTCTCTTTATAAATAAATAATTTGTAACTTGATTTAATTGGTTGAAAGATCAATTCTTAATTTTGTAAAAAAAAACAAAAAAAAATTGTTTATATACTTTAAACATAAACACATATACACATATATATATATATATATATATATAAGATATATAAATATATATATATTGCAATTTCCAATTAAAACGGCGAAACAAGTTAAAATAATTTTTTTTATTGCTAATTGGTAAATTCCACAAATTTACTTTAAGCTGAACAAGACAAGAATAAAAAGACGAAAAGAGAATAAAAAAAAACATGTATCGCACTTTAATGCGCTGCTAAAAGTGTTATACTTTGCTACAAGCATCATATTCATCATCATAACCTAATCCAGGAGAAAACACAAAAAATAAATAAAACTCGTAAATCGCACATTGTTACTAAAAACTACAACAAAAATACAAAAAAAAAAGAAAGAATAAAATCAAACACAAGAAAAACCAAAAACAAGGACACTGAAGCGAATGTTTTTTGTTGTAATTGTAAATTTTTATTGAAAATATATATATAGTGAAGCGTTATATGATATACAAGCTTATTAGCCACTTTTATTGATGTATTTTTTCCCTTTGTTTAACTTTTTTTGTTACTAACGCTTAAGCAGCTAAACAATTGTTTTATATTGTTTCTATATATATATATATATATGTATATGTGAGTTATATACTTAGTTTAGTGCTTAATTATTATGTAGTTTTTAAATGTTATACAAGAAGAGAAACACACAAAAATACATACATACATACGAGACAACCTTACCCAAACAAAAATCGAAAATAAAATATGAAACACAATTGATGATTTTCTTTCTTTTTCTTTTTTGTCTGCACAGCTGCAAGCGAATTTCATTTTGTTTTGTTCTCAATATTCTCAGTTTTTTTTACGTTTTTCTGCTTCTACGTTGCTTTTCTTTTCGCATATTTCTTTTGCAACTGCGCGCAGGCGACGCAATGCATGTTAAATGATATACATATATAGTATATATATTAACTATAATATTCAAAAATCAATGAATATAATCAATTTTTTTAACAAGTATTTTAATGAAAAAAAAAACAAAGAAAAGGATTTAATAACTTAGCCAAGCAAAGAAAAAACAATTATGTCTAAAACAAATACCAAGCAAAATGTGTTTCTATTTTTCATGAAAAATGTAAAACTTTGCCATACGATAAAGTAGTTATCAAAACAAATCCAAGCATCAAGGCGTCAAAAACTAACGCTGAGTGTTTATGTTAAGCAAGACAAACATATACAAACATATGCGCACACACACACACTAAGAGAGAAACAAAACAGCTGACAGAATGTAGCAGACGAAAACAAAAACCGAACAAACTTTATGAAAATGATTTCGAAACAAACAAATAAAAAATGATTTAAAACCCGAATACACCTGGTGTCCTTTAATGTTATGGATTGGAGAGGGGGTGGGGTGGTGTGGAGTGTGGTGGGTAATGCAGTTAAAAACTGTCACGTGATCACACAAATGCAACCCTGCATGATGATGTAAGTATCAATTGGTCGATCGCTAATTTCTAGACCATAATAGTACACTTTTTCAGTTGGCGTTTTTCAATTGATCATCATCATCGATACCAATTGAACAATTGTGAAAAGAATCGTGACAAACAATAAATAGCGTTATTAATGGTCATATATGAAAAAGTTTAAGTGGATACGAACTGAGGCATATTGGACTTGAGTATATCAAAATTTGCTATATATTTCTGTTCACTTGTTAAACTAGAACTGAAAAACTAATATCAAAAAACATAATAATAATTAAATAAAAGTTGCTTAAAAGATAAGAATCTTTAAACATTATAGTTTTGAATTTGTTAAGATAAGATCGGAAAATCTTTCATTCCCAATACGTTGCCTTATCGATTGATCAATGAGCGTGTTTTACAGGGTATAAACAGCTGTAGCTGTTTGTTTGTTTGTTGCTTCGGAGTCTCGAGTCCAATTAAGCTGACAAATGATTCAATTCGCATCGTTTGACGCATTCGAATTGCAGTCCAAGCATTCCCAGTTAAAGTGTAGCACACACATTCTAATTAAGCGCCGATCGAAATGACATTCATAGTGTATATATATATAGTGTATATATACCATATAAATTTGTTGCTCCTACAAAACGTTCAATAAATGCCGTCAATATGTGTCACCAATCCCCCCCCCCACCCCTTGATCCATCGAGACCGTGTTTAAATAGATTGATTTGTTGTTGTTTGATTTGTGTTAGTGTTTGTTATTTGTTGTTGTTGTTTCATTTGGTTTTGGTTTTTGTTATGAAACATGTTTATAAGCTGGAGAATTTCCGCGAAAGTTGTTTTTAGAATTGCCAACCACATGTAAATTCCCTGGCACACAGTGATTCGAGCTCCGCGTTTGTTGTTGTTTTTTATACATACATACATATATACACACATACATATATAAATACATACATACGTATAGAACGTAAATCGAATGCTGCGCTCACGTTTGAAATGCATTTAAATATCAACGCAATAAACAATTCAAATATGCATAACGACTTCAACTTGGATACAACAACAACTACAACACCAAACTCAACGGGAAGTTATCCCCAACTAAACTATAATTCATAATATTAAGTACTTGTGCGAAGTTGGTCAACAGCAATTAATAACAAATCCGATTGGCAATTAACTTAACGCGTAGACGGATAATTTAGTTTAGTTGGCTTTTGCAAAAGTATTGCGTATAACAGTTAATGTTATATACGATACGTGGCGTATACGTGATGTCTGAAGGAGATATTTTGAGTCGCGGGTAATTCACTTTAAAGAAAAAAACCCGACTATTAAAAAAAAATAAAACCTTATCAGATATTTGTCGTGTTAGCGCAATGAGCAATATACTCCACTCTTTTGTTTATGAACTTTTAAATACCCTGTAAATAGAGCTTAATACAAACTTATATAACCCAGAACTATAGTTTTCCAAATACAGATTGTTAGTTTTTTGTTGATTCAAAACTACAAATAAATATTTTTTTATTTTAAGGTAAAAATTATGTTTCCAGAATTTTAGTTTAAAATGTTTTTATTTAACTTAAATTTCTGTACAAATCCAAACTGAGATTAATTTGCAACTTTGACTCTTTTATGCTTTCTGAGAAACACTTTTTCCGAGAATTCCCAAACCCTCTAAAGTATCTCTAATAAACTGAAACATATAAAAACATGTTTTTAAGTCGCACACTTTATGCCATCTAGCCAAAATCAAGTATATAATATATTATATAATATTATAATATTATAATCTTTGCTCGACGGCATAATACGTCAGTGGCCCGGCCCGAACGAAACGAAGAAACTATTTATTTGTAAATTCTTTGGACATTCTGTTATGAGATATTGAGTTAATTCAGCGTCAGTTTAGCAAAATATGCTTTCTGTTTTTGTTTCGCAAAAAAGAAGCAAAGAAAACACTAAAATTTGTAAAAATAAGCATATATATTTATAGAGCAGTATAGTTAGGATTTTCGCGCATGTTTTTGGTTTTTTTTTTTTTAACTGAGCATCAAACGAAAACAAAATACGCAAATGAAATTCGCGAACGAAGAGCAGAAGAAAAATTGCGAATTGAAGGGCGACAAAGCGACAGAGACGCTGTCTTTTTCCCAGTTAAATATATAGCAAACATACAAAAACCTTTAATCCGTTTAACAGGGTATATTAACATCACATAAATACCAGTTAATTTATAAATATACCTAAATGGAATCAAAAACAATGATGAATAATACTTGTTTATTGTGGTTTTATAGTATAGAATTTTATTATTTGACTTTCGGTACAAAACGTAAATATGTACTACAAATTTGATTTTTAAATATTAATATGGCAACTCTGTCGGCCAGCGACAATTAGTAATTGCAGTCATCTCTTCCTTGTATGTAAAACATTTCTCTCTCACGCTCTCACTCTCTCTCTCTCTCTCTCTCTCTCTCTCTCTTTCGCTGGCTGTCATTCTTGCGCTCTCTGTTTATCATTGCTTGTGTTCTGGTTATGCAAATGCTAAATGCAGTTTTATTTTTTGAAAGTGCAAAAACGTGAACGAATCATGTGACTGCCAACAAAACCGACAAACAGCATTGCATTTTATCATATGAAAAGGGGTGCGCGATCGCAATTATTTGTTGTGCGTGGTTAGAGTTGTTGTTGTTGTTTGTTGGATGCAGAAAGCGCCAATTGAGCTACAGACATACGAGTTGGTGTAGTTACAAACAACGTCAAGTGAAAATAAAATTGAAAACTATTAGCTGAAAAGCAACACACAAAACTTGTATTTAATACGACAAATATCTATGTATGTATGTATATATGTTTCGAATGGTTTCTTAATCCACCTGTTGCAGTTAAACCGAAAGAAGTATGGGAAGGGGACAGAAAAAAAAGCAAGTGTGAATGCCCAGTAGAAAATGTGCAAATAAAAATTTATTTTGGGTTATTGCGATAACTTAAAACAGCAATATATATTTACATCGATAAATAATTGAATTATTAGTAATTCGTTTCGATTTCTTTTGAAATAAATTGCACAGAACAACTGCGGTTACAGGTTAAGGGAAATTGCACCTTCATAGAAATTGAGAGATTGTAATCCATACTCATATCTATAAATATCCAACTAATGTTACCTGTTCCAGTGGAAATGGAAGTACATAATATCGCTGAACTATCTATAAATAGAGTCCGTAGTTCTAATACTCGTTTAACAATTGATAACATTGATAACCAATCTTATCTCAAATTTACAGTAGCACTGCACAACGTACTATGTATGCACAACATGTTCTGTAATAGTCTATTTGAAAAAAAAAATTGCAAATGTATCCTATGTCTACATATCTGACTGTCAGATAAATTTCGCCATCGTTGCCGATCTGTAAGCTACACTTTCAACAATTCCACTGCGCAAAATAAAAAAAAATTGTGCAAATATACATTTATATATGTATCTTGGTGGCAATAAAAAATTGTTGCAATCGGTGCATGACGAGAACAGCAACGAAACAAAAGCAATCAAAAGCAAAAAATTAATAAAGAGATCTACTAATTATATATAGACAAAGTCATGCAGATAGATAATACAAACCAAAACAAAACACTGGCTAGAAAAACAAAGGTAATTATGATGCTTCAAATTGGCAACTGGGTCGCAATGGATAGCCAAAGCACCCAGAAAAAGCAACACGACGCACATTCCCCTTTGTTGTTGTTGGTGGTTTCTTTGAATGATTACCGTTATTATTTTATTACACACAACTGCAAATTATATATTATGTTTGCTAAATTGTTTGTTCTTGCTTGATTTTTGTTGTACTTAATATTTTTAGAATTTTTATTGTGAAATTAGCAGACTGTGAACTGTTTTTTTGATGTTTAATGATGCCGCTGCCGTCACCTCTGCTGGCGTTGACGCTGGCGCTGTCATTGTTTTGTTGGATTGCTTAAACTTTATATACATATGAATGTACGTTTGTATGTACATACAATATAAAGTATATTGCTTACGAGTCGTTTTTTTCTGTGTTTTTGTTGTCGTTTATTTTTATTTTATTGCAAATTACTTGCACCTTAACCATATTTCAATTTCACGCCGTAAATAGCAGTGTTCAAAAAAATCTGCGAACAACTAATTAATCTATATGCCAAGCCATGACTTATAAGGTTGAGTTTTGAGGGATTTATGACTTCGTAGAGTTCTGACTCAACACTGCGATTTGGTTTGAACAAATATTCTTTATAACAAAGTTTTTTCCTGTCTCCTTGAGATTGGAACTTCGATTGTATTCTTAAGTCTCAATATTTGGTTATATATTTTTAAGTTTTGATCAATTTGATCGTTAAAATCACTTTTTATCTCGATTTAGTGACACAGACGCACAAATCCAATAGAATATTGAAGCTGAGCTGATCGGAACGAGGCTAAAGTGGTCGAACCGAGGTTCAATAGCCGATAACCGATAACCTAGAGACATGAGTCTAAAGTCTAATACGGTTTATTTATTATGTTTTTCAAGATCTTACAAGATCATGGCTATACATACTAAACACATACATAGATAGACCTGCTGATTGCGATGAATGAAACGAGTCGAGTCGATTGGCATGGCGTACATAATCAGCCAATTGGTTGGCTACCAATGCGAAACAATTGTCCCGGGAGCAAGATGAAACCGCCTTGAACTACAATCTACGTACGTTGTAATACTAGTATAATACTGAGAAAAAAACAACAATTTACGCGCTGCGCCATTCAAATTTCGTTCAATTAATGGCATTCGGTTTGTGTGTGTGAGTGTTTTTTTTTTCCAAAGATGGTTGTCTAAGATAAAAAATGCATGGCATACAATTTTATTATACGAATATCACCGAAAGCACTTGAATCAATTTGCGGCGTTTGTGAAGCACCGAAAAAAGTCCATACACGAATATGTATGTGTATAACAGAATACACTTAGAGAAAAACTAGTCGTATTTGAAACATTTAATATTTTTTCTCCAAAATACAAATCGTTTTCCGATAAATGAACTCTTCCGGTAAGTTTTTACCTCTAAGTGACAAGTTTAAGATTGAAAAAATATATATGTATATATTTTTCGATTTAATTTAGTTGCTTAAGATTTTCCTTATGAAAATCATAACCGTTAACCGTAACCAATAATTCTTTCGTTTAGAAATTTTTCCTCATTACTTTTCCCATTTTGATAGTTCTTTTTTCTTTGTGTACATATGCACCGTATAAACATTTACATACATATGTATAGAAGAATGTGTGAATGATTTAGTTAGTAATTTCCCCTGCGGGAATATCAATTGGCACCAGCATGTAATGCGATCTTGTTCTAACAACAGACAAACCACAAATTGTCTGGGCTATTTGATGCCATTATTTATTTAATGCCATGGAAGAGGTGCGCCAATGAAGGAAGGGCATAAGACACATTTTGGAATGGCGGAGGTGTCTAAAAATAAAAACCATATATCCATAGCAATAACAATAACAATAAACAATGACAAGCAATAGCAATAATAAAAACAGAAAAACAATACAATGAAAAATCGACAACAACAATTCATTTGGCCGATAACCACGAAAAGTGTCAGTGAGACCCACATGGAATAGATCACGTTTCTGCATTTCTCATATACTTTCAGCTATATGCACGCTGCATTAATCGCCTGGCTGCTGCGGAGCATATTAGTTCTTATGATGCATTTGCAAGACGTAAAAAATATATTTTACTTTTCCTGTGATTAAAGGTTTTTGTCTACAAACAATTATTATAAAAAAAAATCCCAGTATTATAATTGTATATTGCTTTATTTTGATATTAAAAGAAATCCACTGAAAAACCTTATTTGTATTCATATCATAATTGTCTACGTGGAGGGGACTCCCAAGCTACTAAGCAGGCACACTTGTGCAAAAAGTGTATGTGTATGTGTATGTGCATGTGTTTGTTCTGTTTGTTGTTTGTGCACTATCACTGTTTACCCACAGTCGTTCATTCATTCAGCGAAATTGTTTCGGGTTTGTCATTTAGCAACTATTTTGTTATTGTCTACGACTGCAAAACGCTATATTTGTATGTAAGTTGGGAGGGTTCAAAGTGTTACGGTATTGTACCAAAATGCAATAAGATCGAAAAATTGCGCATCGTGTCGCCTAATTGAATTATAACAATAGTTTCCGCACAACAATGACAGTTAGTAGTATAATTGCCTTTCGGAGCCTCTGAAGCACAGGTTAGAGGTGTTTTTTTTTTGTTATTAAGTTGATAGATTGCTCTGATTACAATTTAATACTATTTACTATCTTATTGTTTGACTCGCTTTCAGTTTCACAACTGTTGGCTGTGTTGGGAACTGAGAAACCGATTTGTATCTGGTAATTATTCGTAACATGCACATATAATTATTGAAACTGCTTTTGTTCATAATCAGATTCAGACTGAATTGATTGAATGACTGACTGACTGCTATCAAAGCACAGGCCAAACGGTATGGTATAACGGTCGAATCTTTTCGGAAAATTATAGTATATGGATCGTAGGTGACCCCTAAGTTTGGGTTGTTTTCAAATTGCACCTGAAAGTGGAGATATCGTTTGAGATATCTTCGAAAAGTTTGGATGTCAAACTATTGGCATTCAGTAAGTATTATTCTGTTGATGCCTTGGACAAGTTATACCTAATATTCCGTGATTGGTTCCGTTTGTACTTTGTTTCTTTTCAAGTATACAGATGTATATATTTACGTGAATATCGAAATGTATATAGGATTTAAACTACTTTGTTACGACTGAATGACTTTTTGCGAATGCAATACTAGCAGACGGTAATCGTAAATACGATTTCGTAATTAAAGAAAACTGCGCAATATCCGAGTACTCACACACACACACCCACACACACAGAGAGACATATAAACAAAGTTCATGAACAATGTAACCACCTGTAACTGGTGAAAACAATCCTCAATCAGTGACACGAGACACAAGAAATTGTGCTCAGATTACAATCTACGGGTTGCCTGAAGACGAATCAAAGGGTCAAATGTCAAGATCAGAGATATACTATACCCCCAGATATGTTCAAAGACATACGATCACACAATTGTAATAACAGATTGTGGCACAATCTTGTTTATGATTGCAAACAATAAACATATTTATTGGTGGCCATATAGACATGCTATATCTGATCAAGGAACAAAGGCAGTGCCAAAAATTCACAATGAACCGACCAGCGGGTGGTGTTCGGTGATTGGGAATGGGAATTAAAAACATGAACACCTCCATATGTGTGATAAGCATGATGCCGAAAACACATACGTCAATTAAATCGCCCAATGAATGAACATTGGAACCAAACAAATAATAATACATGATTACCTGATGAAGTCCTGACACTCAAACACACATATCATTTGTAGTAGTTTTTAACACTTTACTTTCTAGTTGATCCCAATAAAGTCATGGAAAACTTGTTGTAAAATATTATAAGCCTCTTAATATGATCTTTAATCTGAAATCAAAAATATATTGTGTCAAACTACACACAAACTAAGTTCAGGAAGGTTTTAATCTGGTAAGAAATTTGAGAATTTTTTTAGGAAAATCTTTTTAATCACATGAAAGATTGTTTCACAAGTCATAACGGATCTTGATGTATCTAAAAATGCATTCTTAAATTAATATTCCTTAAATCAAGAAGAAAATACTCTTAACTTGCTATTTTCACAGCTCCCACGTAATATATATGTATGTAGTATGTATATTCCCCCTTTTGTTATCCGATTCTTTCCACAATAATGCTAGTCAGTAAACGCAAGGACAAGTACGCTTCTATTAATCATAATCAATTGGATGAATATGCACATAAATTATAAATCAGAATAACAACAACAACAAAACTAAATACAAATTGATGCAATCACAGGCAAATTGCCCTCCATGGCCTGTGTGTAAAAGTGAAAGTGCATTCGCCAGTCAGCGTTATTGATAAGTGCGAATGGTGTGGGGGAGGGAGGGGGTGGGGTTGATGATGATGATGATGACACTGACTGCCTGGGAAATTAATTTATATTCATAGCATAGAGCAATTTAATCGCCACATGATTTCTTGTACCTAATACGACTAAGCGAGCCCTCCTCAATGGGGGTCCAGACAAAATATGTATGTACATATGAATGTGTATATAGTCCACTTCACTAACTTTCAGCACGAAAGATTCTATGTGAATGGTAGACTGATTGCACAAATTGGCATATGTTCAAGAGTCCCGGACACGTTTGCTTATCAATTATCAGCAGCCAAACTCCAAGTACCCATTCTGGGGGGCGGGGCAGGGGAAGTTAGAATACATATAATCGCAAAGTACACAGAGCAAACTGCACATATTATCAAACACTTGTGGGTGTGTTTCTAGCAAAATTCCCACTTAACAATGTGAGCTAATTTTAAAAGCGGCAAATACAAGATTCCATTTTTATGGGTGGAGAAGTATCAGGTGACAAGTCGTGGTGGATATTGTACAAATAAGCAGTGAGGAGGTGGATTAGCCTAACGTTGTCGTGCGTAATAGTTACCTTATGGCTTTTTAAGCAAAGGTCACACCGTAAACGTTTGTGGCCATAGTCCGAAAAAAAGCTGATAGTGTTGCCAACATGTGACATGAAATAGCTGAATTAAGATAATTGATATAGAAAAAATATTCAAGTACAAAATTTATTTTTGGAAAGGGAACTCCCACTGCTGCTTGAAATTTTTTAATTTAATTTAAAAAAATTCCAATGTGAGTGGGAAAAAGCAATGCTGGCAACACTAAACTTAGTACGAAAGTTTCGCCGGCTCAAAGAAATTCCGGGTTTTGTGCGTGCGCAGTGGAAATTTTTATAAAGAATATGAATAAACAGTGGAGGAATTAACGTGAATTTAAATTGAACAAGAACAATTACATCAGATTGTATGCGAAATGCCATTTGTTGTTTGCATTTGGTAATCATACGTCAATAGATTCAATGCAGGAGCACAAAAAAAGTGTTGAAATACTAATTAGCTTCAATGTAACCTCAAAATGTCATAGACAACAAATGTACAGACAAAGAGCGGGAGAGAGTGAGAGAGTGGTTGTGTGGTGAGAGAGCGGTGTAAGTATATGAGAGAAAGCGTCTGTAGGCGGCTTGATTGCGTGGGCAGCACACAAATGTTAAACTCTCGTCTTAAAAAAAAGGACGATGATGGGCGGCGCAATGACGTGTTTGCGGCAATGTTGAATTTTGGTTATGTAATTGTTTTATAAAGAGAAATTTCATGATTTCATTTGCATTTTATAGCGCAATGCTATAACAATTACATACGTACCCTTTCCTGAAATTTGATTTCGTTTGATAGTCAATTATTGCCGCACTCCTGACGCGCCTTTTCAGTTTGAGCAATGAATTGCCCTTGAGTTTGTCCTTTTCCAGCGTCGACGCAGCAACGACCGTTGCGCCGACAGCAACGGCGGCAGCGATAGAAGCAGCACCAACTGTTATACGGCGCGCATGCAAACTGGTTTACTATGCCTGTGCTCGTATAACACGCCTACTAATCTATATACATATAAATATATACCGGTGTGAGCATGTGTGTGTGTAGGAGGCTCGTCACCGGTGCTCGCAACCAATGCTGCGCGCTTTTTCCCGATTGTAATCACTATGCGGCCGAAGTGATAGAGTTGTGTGTGTGTATTTATATTTATTATATCTTAATCGATAAATATAATGGTTTTACTCTGTGGTTCCAAATATTGATGACGTCAATGAAATAAAGGCTATTTCCAATACAGCTGTATTGCACGTGAATGCATGTATAAATAGCTACATTGTAAAGTTAGCCCACTTTGGATAGAATAACAATGCAAATATACACACAGCGTTGTAACGGAAACAAAAATGATAGAAATCATTATGGGATATTTGGTATATTCAAAGGTTTTCACCAAATTAAATAAAGTGGCATAACGTTGTTGTGAAATAAATGAATGCCAATTTGAATTTGTCAATGCTGCCAGACCGTTGTATAAATTAGAGAGCAGCAGTGCCACTGCTCAACACTGTCAAGTATCAGCAGCTCCATCTATCGACTATCGGCTATCATCAGCTGTGCAGTTGTTGAAAACGCGAGGCCGCTTGCTTATAAAACACAATGTCTTTTAGTAATTTATTAATGAAAAGCAGCGTAAATGGCGGCTTCCGTAGCACACAAACCACAGCTCTATTGCTGCTCAATGGCAGCACACGCCAGGGACACACGTTACGTGGCAAGCCGCCCGGTGTGGCACGGACGCTCGAACAGCGGCTGCGAGGTAAGCTTTTTTTGTAGTTGATGTAACCATGCTCACAACAAATAACTGAAAATTCAATGTGATTTATGACTAGACGAGAACATCAGCGATCCCGAGGTGGTAGCCCGTGTCAACATTGGCTTCCCGCAGCTGAAATCATCGCGTTCGGCCCAACTAAAAGCTCGTCTGGATCACCTCAAAGCACAGCGTGCTAGCAAGGAGCTGGAACAACTGGCGCGCGGCAACAAATGCAAGTATCACAATAATTTAGTACATATCCGAATTGCAATGTCCAACTTTCTTGTCATGCAGTGCTCATCGATTTGGACAAGGTGCAGAAGACATACGTGCAGACAACGGGTCAACATGATCTGCGCCTGTTGGCTGATCATTATGGCATCTTCGACCATTTGTTTGGCAGCGCCTACTTTGTGCCACGTGTCCCCTTGAGCATACGCTATGAACTGAATGCAGATACCTTCAGTCCCGTCTACAATGGCAATGTGATTAAGCCGTCTGAGGCGGCAAAAGTGCCGTTGGTCAGCTTCGATGGCCAACTGGATCCCATTACTAGAAAGGCAGTACAGGGTGACAGCTACTGGACACTGCTGGCCACCAATCCCGATGCACACTATACAAATCCCAGCGCCGAGTGTTTGCATTGGTTCATGTAGGTTTCTTCTCATTATATTGATCTGTTTGACTTTCAATGGAATGTGAACTTCTCAATTAATTTAGCGCCAATATACCCAATGGAAAGATCGCTGAAGGTGAAGTGCTAGCCGACTATTTGCCACCCTTTCCTCCCAGGGGGGTGGGCTATCAGCGTATGGTCTTTGTGCTTTATAAGCAAGAGTCTCCCCTGGATTTGAGCGCACACAAGCTGGATGCCAAGGATTACAGCAACCTGGACAAGCGTACCTTTAGCACACTGGACTTCTATCGCCAGCATCAAGATGAGCTAACACCAACCGGACTGGCGTTCTATCAAACAAACTGGGATGAAACTCTCAAAGAGTTCTATCATAATGTTTTGCGTAAGTTGAATTGATTATGTTGCCCAAATGTATATAGTTTAAGAATTTGCATTTGTTTCTTGCAGAGCTTAAGGAGCCAGCGTATGAGTATGATTTCCCGAAACCTTATCTGGCCGACCAGAAATTCTATCCGCTCCGTCAGCCATTCAATTTGTATATGGACAAGCATCGCGATGCCAAGCAGGTCAACAAGGAGTATCTGCAGCGCAAGCTGGCCAAAACCCATCCATTCGAGGGACCCGAAGCACCGTTACGTTTCCCCAATGCCCATCCCATACGCGACGTACCATCGTGGCTCAAAACGGAGTTGCGCAAACGTCGACTGGGCACTGGACGTATACAGGACTATTAAACAATTGTCAATATTAGTCGTTGTAAGGAATTATGTTTTGTATTGTATTTTGGTTAATATAACAAGTTGCTTTCTTAATGCTGGAAGTACATGGAATTAAATCAATGAAGTACGCAAAAATAACATATACCCGAATAAACCGAGTGTCTGTGTGTGTGTGTGTGTGTGTGTGTGTGTGCATATATGAATTACATAATAGTCTAAAATAAATGCGTACATAAATAGAAGAAAGCTACAACTAATGCTCTATGGAATTATGGAATTATTTAATGCATTTAACATTGGTTTTTTTTTCCTTTCCCCTCTCTTGCGATGGTTAAATTTTAATTAGTATTGCATTCGTTAACTTGTGTTTTTGATTTTTGGCACTGTTTTTTTTCATCTATGTAGTATATACTCTAGTATTTATATGTATGTAAATATGATTTGTTTTGATCATGCCTTAAACAATAACTAACTGGAGGTTCGAATGTGTTTTCCTAGGCCTAGGTCTGGACTTTGCCATAGGCGCCAACTGGTGGCCTATACATGGCCGGCAGCATTATAACCTGAGGCAAATTGAAAGCGTATTTATGCTTGCCAATGTTCTTGAATACATTTTCCATGCGAGTGCCCTCACTGAAACAAAAGAAAAGTAATTCGTTTTATTAACACACACAAGTAGAAATTATGAAGTATACAAACCTGCGCATGGTGCTGAGCGCATAAGGCACATTTTTGGCCGGTAGCTGGAATTCACGGACAAGGACACGACATTGCTCTAGGGTGACGGCCATGCCAGTGCGATCCTTGGCACTTTTGCAGGACGTAAAGCGTAGTCCGCCCATTAGACGGCAGGCATCCTCGGCCAAATGTAGAATCTTTACGTTCTTTGACACATTGGCGCGCAGCTGCTCCTCCATGTAGGCAAGCAGAGATTGCAATGATTCCCATTCGGCACAGCTGGCATCTGCCGCCGCCGTAGCATTCAGTCCCAATTTGCGGTAGCGACTAAAGTACTGATTGAGTCTCACATAATTGTCCAAATTGGAGCGATGCTGTTCCCGTGTCTGTCCCAGTGTCGCCTTCTCATTAATGCCAATGTTGAAGAAGACGGGCGTGATCTTAAAGCTAATCACTGGTCCGCCGCTGCCATCGCCGCTCCCGCCGCCGCCACCAAGGCTAGCGAGCGCATGCTCCGGCACAGGCAACAGCACCTCCAGTGCCTGCCTCGAACCAGTTATGCGTGGCATGGGCGTCGCCTCACCGCCGGATGGCACCAGCGTGAAGCTAACCAATGACAGATCCTCAACGGCAATGCACATATCACTCCACATATCGATTTCCGCGCCATACAGCGACAGCAAACCCTCAAAGTACGCCAAAGGACCCAGTTCCCGCAGCAGCGACATATAGGCGCCATTCAGCTCACTGCCCCAAAGCCGAAGCATCAAAGCACTGACCAAAGATGTTAACTGCAAGCAAAAACAAGAAAAAAAAACAAGGTTTTGAACATATGTAATTGCGAAGCGGTTGTTTGCCTTCCAATCTTACCGCCTGCGAGAAGCACACGTCCCGGCGATACATGATGCTCGCCTGGAGGCGATTACAGCGCACATCCTGCTGCAGACGCTGCACGGAATGCATCAATCGAGCTGTCTTCAACAGACGATCCATGGCATGGCGGAGCTTGCGCATGCTGGGACGCAGCTCGCCCACCCAATCGGTTGTCAGCGATAGATCTAATCCGTCCGTAAACTTGTTGCCCTTCTTGGGTCCTGCTGATGCAATAGCTGCTGTTGTTGTTGTTGCTGTCGCTAGTTGCCGTGTTTTCTGCTCGGCTGCCACAACTGGCCCAGCAGCAGCAATCACATCCGGCGTCTGCTGTGGCGCCACTGTGAAACCCTCACGTTTGAGCGGCGCCTTAGGATGCCTCAAGCGTATGGCAGGACTATCGGAACGTCCGCAAAAGAATTTCAATTTGCTGACCAAACACATAACACTCGCCTCAATGTTCAGCTGGGTGAGATCGAGCGGCTCGGGCTCCTCTGTGGGTCGATAGTAGTTTGCCGATGGCGACGAGCTCATCAGCTTCGTATCGAGAAAACCAGCTGGCGGCACCTTCGACATGCTCCGTTCCATTAGCCGACCCTGCCAGCTGGGCGGCAGCGATTGATATGTGCTGGCCTCGGTCTCTGCCTCCGCCTCGGCTGCGTCCTCAGTGGGCAGTTGGCGATGTTGTTCGAGGCTGCGCAAATGCGCGTTGTAGCATCTGACAACATGCTGCAGTGTATCGATGGCATTGATGTCCAGCGAACTGGAAGGTGATGAGCAACTGCTCGGATGCCAGCTATTCGAACGCATTAGCGGCTGACCGCGGGGCCACAGATCGGGTGGCGCCACCACAGGCGTTGCAAAATCCTCCAATTCCGGTGACTTGAGCTCCAGAGCGCTTAGCTGCTGTGTAATCTTGCGAAATGGCGACATCGGTTCCATCAGCACATTGTCCGGCTCCTCAATGATGCGATGACGCTCAATGAAGGTGACCGCCTCCTCCACAATGCTCGGCTCCCAGATGTTGAGCAGTGTACGTGTTTTGGCCACCATCTCATTGCAGAGCGGCATCATGTCCCGGGCACTGCGTCGACTGGCCAATTGCAGGAGTTGTGACATCAGTTCAACGATCTCTTTGCGCAGCTGCTTTGTAGCTTGGACGGCATCATTGGCCGACTGCACTTTGCATGCATTGCTCTGCTCCAGCTTCCAGGATTTGCTCTCCTGCAGCAGTCTGCAAAACAGAAAACCCGAATTAGAATCAGAGAAACAAAACTTTGAAACTTTGAACTTGCTTGATGAGACCGCCACATTTGCGTCCCTTGGCATCGTGACGCGTAAAGGCGCCCACCGTTATGATGTCGAGGACGCCACAGCGCTGCAGTGCATCATTTTGTGACCACATGCGTTGCACATGCAAATTCACAGGCAGAAATTCAAAAGATTCATCGGTCTTGGTCGCCGATCGCTTGTAATGGATGCCATCACGCATTAGCTGCTGTATATTCTGTTTGGCCTGCGAGTAATCCTTGAGCAGACGCAAATGCTCCTCGAGCAGATTCATTTGACGCCACCGCCATTCGCCGCTCAGCTCACCCATGCCCGAGATCTCCTGCAACAGCTCCTTTTCGCGCTGTATCCAAATCGAGAGCAACTGTTGGGGCACAGCACAACACATTCGCGACTCCAGCATCGTTTCCAGCACACTGATATCAGCGCCCAGCGATGACTGCAATCGATACGAACGCTGGCAGGGATTGGCACAGACGCGCGCCACTCCACACTGCTGTGGCACAAACAGTCGTACGCCCAACTTTGGTGGCAGCGATTGTGTGCGACGATGGCCTTAAAACATAAATTCGTTACTAAAGTTCTCTAGTTCGAAGCTATAAACAACAGATTGCGTATGGATTAAGTTACATAACAAATGGTTTGTGTTGATGATACAACCAATACCTAAACCACATTATTGTAAACATATTTAGTTAACAACTGAAACTTGAAACTTACCCTTTTGTCTGGTGTTGCGGCTTCTGGTTTCTTTGGCTCTGCCGTGCTCAAACAGCTGGGTGGTGGATCGTGGTGGTGCCGGCTGTGCCACACCATTCATGATCTTGCCCATGCCCGTGGCCTGGGAGAGCTCAACAGCCGGTTCGGGTGCCCAGGAGGCGAGCGTTATGTAACCGCATTCGCCACGCGGCGAACTCAAGGGCAAACGCAAACGCGTCGCATCCTGGATAACGCCCAGTGCTACCTCGGCATGACCAAGGGGCAGCGATGTGTGCGAGACCCGTTCGCGTACATCGTGCACACTGAAGCGGAGTCGGGTGGCAGCCTTGAAGCCGGCGCTGCGCAGGAAGCGCATGGTGCACAGAAATTGTGGTGTTCGAGTGCGCTCCAAGATCTCGGTGCGTGCATGCTGACGCCAGAGGCAGTCCTCGCCGGGCTGGAGCAAGGAGCAGATGACGCGCGGATTTGGGGCACGAGCGAAGCTGTCCACTGGCAGGTTATCACAGGAGATCGCCGTCTCGCAGATGGGCAGCTCAGAGAGCTCTAAATCTGCAAGACCAAGGAGGAACAGTGAGTTTGGAAAATGTTTGGATTTCATTTTTGTGCTTTGTGTCTTTTTTTTTTTTTTTACGTGCGAAAAAAATAAGAACAAATCGATTGTTATAAGCAAAAATAAAGTTTATTCGTTGAATAAATTTCATTTCATACCGATATCTTTCTTTCTCTCTCTAAATATATTTTTTGTCCCTTTCGTTTTTGTTGTAGTTTCAATATTTCAAGTACAAATTTATATAGCATATATACATATTGCTAATTTAAAGTTTTTTTTTTGTTAATTTTTGTAAGTGAAAAAAAAACAAAAAAAAAAAAAAATTAACCTATCCGACTATTAATTAAATACGCATTTTCTACAGACTATAAATTCGAAAATACACATGCTTGGAAGCTTTAAGCTCTGTAGTTGCTTAAATTAGTTACAAAAAAAAGAGTTTTAAACTTAAACTGAATTGCATGAGCTTTAAAACTTTTAAAAATCTCAATGTACACAGCTTTCACTTAAGCCATATGTTTAGTTTTAGTAGTTAAAGCAATTGTCATTATAAAATTTTTTTTTTTTTTTTGGCATGTCTTTGGTTTTGTTTGGAAAAGTTTTTGGTGTAAGTCATGGACTGTCCACTAGGAACTATGGCAAAATTTGGCAATTAAATGTTCTACTAGGTGTTCGAGTGTTTTAAGCGTGAAGAAATCAAAATAAAATAAATTCGCAAGGATTACAAACTAAAAGTTTAAGATTATTCATGGCTGCAATTTGGTTGTGGTTAGTCGGCGGACAGCCAAAATGATATAAACAAAAGATTTTCCAACACTGGACAAGCAGTCGTTGCTTTAGAACTGTATAAGATCACCTTCAAAGGGTGTTGCCTCGGGCACATCTGGCAACGCTACCGTCAGGTTACCATCGTTCGTGGTGATTGTTGTTGGCACTGGCAGTGGCACCGGCAACAACAAGCCCGGATCAATGCGATTGCCCATTGTCGTGGTTGTTGCATTTGTTGCCGCTCGAATCTGTTCCTCCAGCTGCTTGATCTGGCGATCGATCTGTTGTGTGGAGCACGCCTCAATATTGCGCACCCAATCAAGACGATCTGCAGCACTGTGCGTCACAATGCGTTGCGATGGGCTGTCCTTAAACTCTGTGTGTGTGTGTTAAATTGTTTCAATCTGTATCATATGAGCAGTGTGTGTGTATTCAATTGGCTTACCTAGATCGAAAACATAGCCATCCAGTTCGTGTGTTTCATTGTGAATGCGTGCCTGGCAATCTTGGAGCACCAGAACGCCAGCGACAGTGGATTTTGGATTCTTGTCCTTCAGATAGAAGAGTAAATTGCCGCGCAGCTTGCACCAACATTCCAGTTTTACTTTATTTCGACATACATACATATGTGCAAAAAGAGAGAGAGAGAAAGAGAGATGGCAAAAAAAAGTGTGCATAAGCAAATGGTGAGCGTGAAATCTACTTGATCTACGTACAGTGTGTGTGTGAGTGTGTGTTTGTGTATGTGTGATAAGCGGAAATTATAAGTAATGGTCAGGCGAAGGGTTTGTCACAAAGAACCCGCAAGCTTTGGCCCAAAAATAAACCAATATGTATAATATGTGATGATGTGTGTTTGTGTGGGTGAAGCCTTGTTTCTTGCACTCACCATCGGTGCGCCAGAAAATTCCCTCCTGTCGTTCCGTTATAATCAAAAGTCCCTCCTTGTCGAATCTGGTAGCGATATTGGTTGCCAAGCTAACCAGCTCCGATCGATTAAAGCGCATGCTTCTGCCCTAAATGAAAAAGTAACGGGATGACTATTGACAGTTTGTTGTTGTTGTTGATTTTGCTGTCTGGATAACACTAAGGGCGACACCTGCTGTTGACAATTGTAACTAAAATGCTTTTTTTCTATATGCGTTTCGTGTTAATGTTTTTGGTTTTTTTTCTTCTTTAAACTTCAAATTGCGGCTATTAAATACGGATATAATGACAATAAGTGTTCTGGCATACACCCACACGTACACAAAGTGATTTAATTATACAAATGGCAAAAGCAGACACAAATGGGCGGGTGGGCGCACCTTATACGATATACAGTAAACTGTAGGTGCGCGTTTAATAATTCAACAAATTACGCATCGCAAGACGAAGTCGAAGACGAAGAAGAAGGAAGTAAAGAAAGATGGAGAGGCTAAAGGGGCGGGCGGTGGGGGCGAAGGCGTTACATGGGAGGCAGGTGGCGAACATTTACATTTGCTTACCTTCTCTATATCTCTCTCTACAGCAGCACTGCCGCTCTCCTGCTCACTCGCACTGTGTATCACTTAAAATGGCACAGCTGACGTTGACAACAACAGCATCGCAACTGGCCAAAGCTTGTGGACCAAAAAAAAAGTAAATAAAGTGTGTCTGCGAAAATGAGGCACGTTGACCTAAACCAGAGAATGAGGTTTGCTCACCGACGATTTCGGTAAATGCACTGTTTGTTTGTTTGTTGTTTTGTAGACTGCACAGCTGGCGACGCGTTTGTCGCGTTATCAACTGGCATATAAATTTACAGTCGCACTTCTGCTATCGGCTTCCAGTCGTTATCGTTTTGTTTTCAAATATATATACAATATATATTCACGTTTCGATTTTAATGTTAAAATTGTAACAATTTTGGCTTGGCATACTTTATTTTTCTGGTTATTGCTTTGCGAATATGCCCTTTGCATTGAATAAATACAATGTTTGTGCCTACGTTTTTGTTACTGTTAAGTCACTGTTATGTTCATGTATGATTGCAGGGCTGGACATACTCAATTTGCTTGTAGTTCACAATAGTTTGATTTCCATATTTACATCGTCAATTTTTTTACTTAGCGGTGGGATCACTGAACATTGGGTTTATTTAATTCTAGAAACTGAATTTTTATTTTACTAAATGAACCAATATCAGATGACATCAGCTGTTTATTAAAGCTACGACTGCAGCGTAGGTGGACGACATTTGACACTACACTTTAACGGCTCTGCTACCTTCAGTGTGATGTGATTACTATCCGAAAAAAAAATATTATTGACTATTTTGGCTGTAGAGAAACTACAGAACAGCGGTAACGATCATTTGCATGGCGCTTTCTGGTTTCTTTTGAATGGGAGGAGTTTTGTTTGGCGGATAACTTTTAATGTTAAGTGAAAATGATTTCTGTTAGCGGTTGGTCATGCAGGCATTTTTGCCTTCGCTGCTTGTGGTCACACTGTTTTTAAAGTGCAGTCACACTGGAAGCTCAGTTTATAAATTCAGCAAACATTGAAAACTCGAACGCCAAAGAAGTACATATATTGCAGATAGCGAATGATTTTGTTTTTGTTTTGTTTTTTCCGTAGCATCAAACGTTGCTACACGTGAAAGTGCATTAATTCAAAAACTCTGCTGCTCCGCTTCCAATTGAAAAAAAAAAACAAAAAAAAACACCAATAGTGTATGTGTTGTGTGTATGTATGTAAGTGTGTGCTTGTATGTGCGGGTAAACCGAAGAAGAAGTGACGTTTACAGCAAAAAAGTCTGTCTCGTCAAAATTTGAAGTGAAATTAAATAAAAACACGTCGTCGTCCAGCCAAACACACAACTTTTTCATGGCTGTTGGATGTGCATTTGATTGAAACGACGACGTCGCTTCGCTCGTTGTCTTCGCCTCAATATTCGCCATCTTTGCCAAGAATACCAATAAGAAGAAAATTAACGGTAAGTTCCAAAGCAAGTGTGTTTACTTTTTACATAGCAATACCGTAACTGAACCAAGTAAAAACAATAACAT
>JAWNNV010001019.1:0-51568 GCA_035044485.1 Scaptomyza reducta
TAGTTGGAAATGTTTTTTTTTTCGAAATTTATGTTAAAACTTTCCGAACCTATAACTTTGTCAAAACTTTCCGAACCTATAACTATGTCAAAACTTTCCGAACCTATAACTTTGTCAAAACTGAACCGATTTTCAAAAGGAAAGGCGTTTTAGTCGTGGCTCGATCTCAATAATTAAACAGCATTCATAGTTGGAAATGTTTTTTTTTCGAAATTCATGTTAAAACTTTCCGAACCTATAAATTTGTCAAAACTTTCCGAACCTATAACTATGTCAAAACTTTCCGAACCTATAACTTTGTCAAAACTGAACCGATTTTCAAAAGGAAAGGCGTTTTAGTCGTGGCTCGATCTCAATAATTAAACCGAATTCATAGTTGGAAATGTTTTTTTTTCAAATTCATGTTAAAACTTTCCGAACCTATAACTTTGCAAAACTTTCCAACCTATAACTATGTCAAAACTTTCCGAACCTATAACTTTGTCAAAACTGAACCGATTTTCAAAAGGAAAGGCGTTTTAGTCGTGGCTCGATCTCAATAATTAAACCGCATTCATAGTTGGAAATGTTTTTTTTTTCGAAATTCATGTTAAAACTTTCCGAACCTATAACTTTGTCAAAACTTTCCGAACCTATAACTATGTCAAAACTTTCCGAACCTATAACTTTGTCAAAACTGAACCGATTTTCAAAAGGAAAGGCGTTTTAGTCGTGGCTCGATCTCAATAATTAAACAGCATTCATAGTTGGAAATGTTTTTTTTTCGAAATTCATGTTAAAACTTTCCGAACCTATAAATATATCAAAACTTTCAGAACCTATAACTATGTCAAAACTTTCCGAACCTATAACTTTGTCAAAACTGAACCGATTTTCAAAAGGAAAGGCGTTTTAGTCGTGGCTCGATCTCAATAATTAAACCGAATTCATAGTTGGAAATTTCGAACTTCATCAAACTTTCCGAACCTATAACTATGTCAAAACTTTCCGAACCTATAACTTTGTCAAAACTGAACCGGAAAGGCGTTTTAGTCGTGGCTCGATCTCAAAATTAAACCGCATTCATAGTTGGAAATGTTTTTTTTTCGAATTCATGTGAAAACTTTCCGAACCTATAACTTGTCAAAACTTTACCAGAACCGTATAACTTTGTCAAAACTGAACCGATTTTCAAAAGGAAAGGCGTTTTAGTCGTGGCTCGATCTCAAATAATTATATTACCGAAATTTATGTTAAAACTTTCCGAACTATAACTTTTCAAAACTTTCCGAACCTATAACTATGTCAAAATTTCCGAACCTATAACTTTGTCAAAACTGAACCGATTTTCAAAAGGAAAGGCGTTTTAGTCGTGGCTCGATCTCAATAATTAAACCGCATTCATAGTTGCAAATGTTTTTTTTTTCGAAATTCATGTTAAAACTTTCCGAACCTGTAACTTTGCAAAACTTTCCAACCTATAACTATGTCAAGACTTTCCGAACCTATAACTTTGTCAAAACTGAACCGATTTTCAAAAGGAAAGGCGTTTTAGTCGTGGCTCGATCTCAATAATTAAACCGAATTCATAGTTGGAAAGTTTTTTTTTCGAAATTATGTTAAAACTTTCCGACCTATAACTTTGTCAAAACTTTCCGAACCGATAACTTGTCAAAACTGAACCGATTTTCAAAAGGAACCGAGTTTCACGAAATTTTTTCGACAATAATTAAAACTTTGAACCGAAATTTGTAAAACTTTCCGAACCTATAACTATGTCAAAACTTTCCGAACCTATAACTTTGTCAAAACTGAACCGATTTTCAAATGGAAAGGCGTTTTAGTCGTGGCTCGATCTCAATAATTAAACTGCATTCATAGTTGGAAATGTTTTTTTTTTCGAAATTCATGTTAAAACTTTCCGAACCTATAACTTTGTCAAAACTTTCCGAACCTATAACTATGTCAAAACTTTCCGAACCTATAACTTTGTCAAAACTGAACCGATTTTCAAAAGGAAAGCCGTTTTAGTCGTGGCTCGATCTCAATAATTAAACAGCATTCATAGTTGGAAATGTATTTTTTTCGAAATTCATGTTAAAACTTTCCGAACCTATAAATATATCAAAACTTTCAGAACCTATAACTATGTCAAAATTTCCGAACCTATAACTTTGTCAAAACTGAACCGATTTTCAAAAGGAAAGGCGTTTTAGTCGTGGCTCGGTCTCAATAATTAAACCGAATTCATAGTTGGAAATGTTTTTTTTTTCGAAATTCATGTCAAAACTTTCCGAACCTATAAATATGTCAAAACTTTCAGAACCTATAACTTTGTCAAAACTGAACCGATTTTCAAAAGGAAAGGCGTTTTAGTCGTGGCTCGATCTCAAAAATTAAACCGAATTCATAGTTGGAAATGTTTTTTTTTTCGAAATTCATGTTAAAACTTTCCGAACCTATAAATTTGTCAAAACTTACAGAACCGATAACTTTGTCAAAACTGAACCGATTTTCAAAAGGAAAGGCGTTTTAGTCGTGGCTCGATCTCAAATAATTTTTCCAAATTTATGTTAAAACTTTCCGAACCTATAACTTTGTCAAAACTTTCCGAACCTATAACTATGTCAAAACTTCCCGAACCTACAACTTTGTCAAAACTGAACCGATTTGCAAAAGGAAAGGCGTTTTAATCGTGGCTCGATCTCAATAATTAAACCGAATTCATAGTTGGAGATGTTTTTTTTTCGAAATTCATGTTATAACTTTCCGAACCTATAACTTTGTCAAAACTTACAGAACCGATAACTTTGTCAAAACTGAACCGATTTTCAAAAGGAAAGGCGTTTTAGTCGTGGCTCGATCTCAAATAATTTTTCGAAATTTATGTTAAAACTTTCCGAACCTATAACTTTGTCAAAACTTTCCGAACCTATAACTATGTCAAAACTTTCCGAACCTATAACTTTGTCAAAACTGAACCGATTTTCAAAAGGAAAGGCGTTTTAGTCGTGGCTCGATCTCAATAATTAAACCGCATTCATAGTTGCAAATGTTTTTTTTTTTTAGAAATTCATGTTAAAACTTTCCGAACCTTTAACTTTGTCAAAACTTTCAGAGCCTATAACTTTGTCAAAACTGAACCGATTTTCAAAAGGAAAGGCGTTTTAGTCGTGGCTCGATCTCAATAATTAATTTTCGAAATTCATGTGAAAACTTTCCGAACCTGTAACTTTGTCAAAACTTTCCAAACCTATAACTATGTCAAAACTTTCCGAACCTATAACTTTGTCAAAACTGAACCGATTTTCAAAAGGAAAGGCGTTTTAGTCGTGGCTCGATCTCAATAATTAAACCGCATTCATAGTTGGAAATGTTTTTTTTTTTAGAAATTCATGTTAAAACTTTCCGAACCTTTAACTTTGTCAAAACTTTCAGAGCCTATAACTTTGTCAAAACTTTCCGAACCTATAACTTTGTCAAAACTGAACCGATTTTCAAAAGGAAAGGCGTTTTAGTCGTGGCTCGATCTCAATAATTAAACCGCATTCATAGTTGCAAATGTTTTTTTTTTAGAAATTCATGTTAAAACTTTCCGAACCTTTAACTTTGTCAAAACTTTCAGAGCCTATAACTTTGTCAAAACTGAACCGATTTTCAAAAGGAAAGGCGTTTTAGTCGTGGCTCGATCTCAATAATTAATTTTCGAAATTCATGTGAAAACTTTCCGAACCTGTAACTTTGTCAAAACTTTCCAAACCTATAACTATGTCAAGACTTTCCGAACCTATAACTTTGTCAAAACTGAACCGATTTTCAAAAGGAAAGGCGTTTTAGTCGTGGCTCGATCTCAATAATTAAACCGCATGCATAGTTGGAAACGTTTTTTTTTTTTCGAAATGTATGTTAAAACTTTCCGAACCTATAACTTTGTCAAAACTTTCCGAACCTATAACAATGTCAAAACTTTCCGAACCTATAACTTTGTCAAAACTGAACCGATTTTCAAAAGGAAAGGCGTTTTAGTCGTGGCTCGATCTCAATAATTAAACCGCATTCATAGTTGCAAATGTTTTTTTTTTTAGAAATTCATGTTAAAACTTTCCGAACCTTTAACTTTGTCAAAACTTTCAGAGCCTATAACTTTGTCAAAACTGAACCGATTTTCAAAAGGAAAGGCGTTTTAGTCGTGGCTCGATCTCAACAATTAAACTGCATTCATAGTTTGAAATTTTTTTTTTCGAAATTTATTTTTAAACTTTCCGAACCTATAACTTTGTCAAAACTTTCCGAACCTATAACTATGTCAAAACTTTCCGAACCTATAACTTTGTCAAAACTGAACCGATTTTCAAAAGGAAAGGCGTTTTAGTCGTGGCTCGATCTCAATAATTAAACAGCATTCATAGTTGGAAATGTTTTTTTTTCGAAATTCATGTTAAAACTTTCCGAACCTATAAATATATCAAAACTTTCAGAACCTATAACTATGTCAAAACTTTCCGAACCTATAACTTTGTCAAAACTGAACCGATTTTCAAAAGGAAAGGCGTTTTAGTCGTGGCTCGATCTCAATAATTAAACCGCATTCATAGTTGGAAATGTTTTTTTTTTCGAAATTCATGTTAAAACTTTCCGAACCTATAAATATATCAAAACTTTCAGAACCTATAACTATGTCAAAACTTTCCGAACCTATAACTTTGTCAAAACTGAACCGATTTTCAAAAGGAAGAGCGTTTTAGTCGTGGCTCGATCTCAATAATTAAACCGAATTCATAGTTGGAAATGTTTTTTTTTTCGAAATTCATGTTAAAACTTTCCGAACCTATAACTTTGTCAAAATTTCAGAGCCTATAACTTTGTCAAAACTGAACCGATTTTCAAAAGGAAAGGCGTTGCTCGATCTCAATAATTAAACGAATTCATAATGGAAATTTAAACTTTCGATGTCAAAACTTTCCGAAGCGATAACTTTCAAGTCGTGGTTCGATCTCAATAATTAAAACTGAATTCATAATTGGAAATATTTTTTTTTCGAAATTCATGTTAAAACTTTCCGAACCTATAACTTTGTCAAAACTTTCCGAACCTATAACTATGTCAAAACTTTCCGAACCTATAACTTTGTCAAAACTGAACCGATTTTCAAAAGGAAAGGCGTTTTAGTCGTGGCTCGATCTCAATAATTAAACCGCATTCATAGTTGGAAATGTTTTTTTTTCGAAATTCATGTTAAAACTTTCCGAACCTATAACTATGTCAAAACTTTCCGAACCTATAACTATGTCAAAACTTTCCGAACCTATAACTTTGTCAAAACTGAACCGATTTTCAAAAGGAAAGGCGTTTTAGTCGTGGCTCGATCTCAATAATTAAACCGAATTCATAGTTGGAAATGTTTTTTTTTTCGAAATTCATGTTAAAACTTTCCGAACCTTAACTTTGTCAAAACTTTCAGAGCCTATAACTTTGTCAAAACTGAACCGATTTTCAAAAGGAAAGGCGTTTTAGTCGTGGCTCGATCTCAATAATTAAACCGAATTCATAGTTGGAAATGTTTTTTTTTCGAAATTCATGTTAAAACTTTCCGAACCTATAACTTTGTCAAAACTTTCCGAACCTATAACTATGTCAAAACTTTCCGAACCTATAACTTTGTCAAAACTGAACCGATTTTCAAAAGGAAAGGCGTTTTAGTCGTGGCTCGGTCTCAATAATTAAACCGCATTCATAGTTGGAAATGTTTTTTTTGTTCGAAATTCATGTTCAAAACTTTCCGAACCTATAACTATGTCAAAACTTTCAGAACCTATAACTTTGTCAAAACTGAACCGATTTTCAAAAGGAAAGGCGTTTTAGTCGTGGCTCGATCTCAATAATTAAACCGAATTCATAGTTGGAAATGTTTTTTTTTTCGAAATTCATGTTAAAACTTTCCGAACCTATAACTTTGTCAAAACTTTCCGAACCTATAACTATGTCAAAACTTTCCGAACCTATAACTTTGTCAAAACTGAACCGATTTTCAAAAGGAAAGGCGTTTTAGTCGTGGCTCGATCTCAATAATTAAACCGAATTCATAGTTGGAAATGTTTTTTTTTTTCGAAATTCATGTTAAAACTTTCCGAACCTATAACTTTGTCAAAACTTTCAGAACCTATAACTTTGTCAAAACTGAACCGATTTTCAAAAGGAAAGGCGTTTTAGTCGTGGCTCGATCTCAATAATTAAACCGAATTCATAGTTGGAAATGTTTTTTTTTTCGAAATTCATGTTAAAACTTTCCGAACCTATAACTTTGTCAAAACTTTCAGAACCTATAACTTTGTCAAAACTGAACCGATTTTCAAAAGGAAAGGCGTTTTAGTCGTGGCTCGATCTCAATAATTAAACCGAAATTCATAGTTGAAAATTTTTCGAACCTATACTTTGTCAAAACTTTCCGAACCTAAATTGTCAAAACTTTCCGAACCTATAACTATGTCAAAACTTTCCGAACCTATAACTTTGTCAAAACTGAACCGATTTTCAAAAGGAAAGGCGTTTTAGTCGTGGCTCGATCTCAATAATTAAACCGAATTCATAGTTGGAAATGTTTTTTTTTCGAAATTCATGTTAAAACTTTCCGAACCTATAACTTTGTCAAAACTTTCAGAACCTATAACTTTGTCAAAACTGAACCGATTTTCAAAAGGAAAGGCGTTTTAGTCGTGGCTCGATCTCAATAATTAAACCGAATTCATAGTTGGAAATGTTTTTTTTTCGAAATTCATGTTAAAACTTTCCGAACCTATAACTTTGTCAAAACTTTCCGAACCTATAACTATGTCAAAACTTTCCGAACCTATAACTTTGTCAAAACTGAACCGATTTTCAAAAGGAAAGGCGTTTTAGTCGTGGCTCGATCTCAATAATTAAACCGCATTCATAGTTGGAAATGTTTTTTTTTTCGAAATTCATGTTAAAACTTTCCGAACCTATAACTTTGTCAAAACTTTCCGAACCTATAACTATGTCAAAACTTTCCGAACCTATAACTTTGTCAAAACTGAACCGATTTTCAAAAGGAAAGGCGTTTTAGTCGTGGCTCGATCTCAATAATTAAACCGAATTCATAGTTGGAAATGTTTTTTTTTTCGAAATTCATGTTAAAACTTTCCGAACCTATAACTTTATCAAAACTTTCCGAACCTATAACTATGTCAAAACTTTCCGAACCTATAACTTTGTCAAAACTGAACCGATTTTCAAAAGGAAAGGCGTTTTAGTCGTGGCTCGATCTCAATAATTAAACCGCATTCATAGTTGGAAATGTTTTTTTTTTTTCGAAATTCATGTCAAAACTTTCCGAACCTATAACTTTGTCAAAACTTTCCGAACCTATAACTTTGTCAAAACTGAACCGATTTTCAAAAGGAAAGGCGTTTTAGTCGTGGCTCGATCTCAATAATTAAACCGAATTCATAGTTGGAAATGTTTTTTTTTTCGAAATTCATGTTAAAACTTTCCGAACCTATAACTTTGTCAAAACTTTCAGAACCGATAACTTTGTCAAAACTGAACCGATTTTCAAAAGGAAAGGCGTTTTAGTCGTGGCTCGATCTCAAATAATTTTTCGAAATTTATGTTAAAACTTTCCGAACCTATAACTTTGTCAAAACTTTCCGAACCTATAACTATGTCAAAACTTTCCGAACCTATAACTATGTCAAAACTTTCCGAACCTATAACTTTGTCAAAACTGAACCGATTTTCAAAAGGAAAGGCGTTTTAGTCGTGGCTCGATCTCAATAATTAAACCGCATTCATAGTTGGAAATGTTTTTTTTTTCGAAATTCATGTTAAAACTTTCCGAACCTATAACTTTGTCAAAACTTACAGAACCGATAACTTTGTCAAAACTGAACCGATTTTCAAAAGGAAAGGCGTTTTAGTCGTGGCTCGATCTCAAATAATTTTTCGAAATTTATGTTAAAACTTTCCGAACCTATAACTTTGTCAAAACTTTCCGAACCTATAACTATGTCAAAACTTTCCAAACCTATAACTATGTCAAGACTTTCCGAACCTATAACTTTGTCAAAACTGAACCGATTTTCAAAAGGAAAGGCGTTTTAGTCGTGGCTCGATCTCAATAATTAAACCGCATTCATAGTTGGAAATGTTTTTTTTTTTCGAAATTTATGTTAAAACTTTCCGAACCTATAACTTTGTCAAAACTTTCCGAACCTATAACTATGTCAAAACTTTCCGAACCTATAACTTTGTCAAAACTGAACCGATTTTCAAAAGGAAAGGCGTTTTAGTCGTGGCTCGATCTCAATAATTAAACCGCATTCATAGTTGCAAATGTTTTTTTTTTCGAAATTCATGTTAAAACTTTCCGAACCTATAACTTTGTCAAAACTTTCAGAACCTATAACTTTGTCAAAACTGAACCGATTTTCAAAAGGAAAGGCGTTTTAGTCGTGGCTCGATCTCAATAATTAAATTCTTCGAATTCATTTTTGAAATTATTTCTTTCCGAACCTATAACTTTGTCAAAACTTTCCGAACCTATAACTATGTCAAAACTTTCCGAACCTATAACTTTGTCAAAACTGAACCGATTTTCAAAAGGAAAGGCGTTTTAGTCGTGGCTCGATCTCAATAATTAAACCGCATTCATAGTTGGAAATGTTTTTTTTTTTCGAAATTTATGTTAAAACTTTCCGAACCTATAACTTTGTCAAAACTTTCAGAACCTATAACTATGTCAAAACTTTCCGAACCTATAACTTTGTCAAAACTGAACCGATTTTCAAAAGGAAAGGCGTTTTAGTCGTGGCTCGATCTCAATAATTAAACCGCATTCATAGTTGGAAATGTTTTTTTTTTCGAAATTCATGTTAAAACTTTCCGAACCTATAACTTTGTCAAAACTTTCCGAACCTATAACTATGTCAAAACTTTCCGAACCTATAACTTTGTCAAAACTGAACCGATTTTCAAAAGGAAAGGCGTTTTAGTCGTGGCTCGATCTCAATAATTAAACCGCATTCATAGTTGGAAATGTTTTTTTTTTCGAAATTCATGTTAAAACTTTCCGAACCTATAAATATATCAAAACTTTCAGAACCTATAACTATGTCAAAACTTTCCGAACCTATAACTTTGTCAAAACTGAACCGATTTTCAAAAGGAAAGGCGTTTTAGTCGTGGCTCGATCTCAATAATTAAACCGAATTCATAGTTGGAAATGTTTTTTTTTTTCGAAATTCATGTCAAAACTTTCCGAACCTATAACTATGTCAAAACTTTCAGAACCTATAACTTTGTCAAAACTGAACCGATTTTCAAAAGGAAAGGCGTTTTAGTCGTGGCTCGATCTCAATAATTAAACCGCATTCATAGTTGGAAATGTTTTTTTTTTCGAAATTCATGTTAAAACTTTCCGAACCTATAAATTTGTCAAAACTTTACAGAACCATAACTTTGTCAAAACTGAACCGATTTTCAAAAGGAAAGGCGTTTTAGTCGTGGCTCGATCTCAAATAATTTTTCCAAATTTATGTTAAAACTTTCCGAACCTATAACTTTGTCAAAACTTTCCGAACCTATAACTATGTCAAAACTTTCCGAACCTATAACTATGTCAAAACTTTCCGAACCTATAACTTTGTCAAAACTGAACCGATTTTCAAAAGGAAGGGCGTTTTAGTCGTGGCTCGATCTCAATAATTAAACCGCATTCATAGTTGGAAATGTTTTTTTTTTCGAAATTCATGTGAAAACTTTCCGAACCTGTAACTTTGTCAAAACTTTCCAAACCTATAACTATGTCAAGACTTTCCGAACCTATAACTTTGTCAAAACTGAACCGATTTTCAAAAGGAAAGGCGTTTTAGTCGTGGCTCGATCTCAATAATTAAACCGCATTCATAGTTGGAAAGTTTTTTTTTTTCGAAATGTATGTTAAAACTTTCCGAACCTATAACTTTGTCAAAACTTTCCGAACCTATAACTATGTCAAAACTTTCCGAACCTATAACTTTGTCAAAACTGAACCGATTTTCAAAAGGAAAGGCGTTTTAGTCGTGGCTCGATCTCAATAATTAAACCGCATTCATAGTTGCAAATGTTTTTTTTTTCGAAATTCATGTTAAAACTTTCCGAACCTATAACTTTGTCAAAACTTTCCGAACCTATAACTTTGTCAAAACTGAACCGATTTTCAAAAGGAAAGGCGTTTTAGTCGTGGCTCGATCTCAATAATTAAACCGCATTCATAGTTGGAAATTTTTTTTTTCGAAATTCATGTTAAAACTTTCCGAACCTATAACTTTGTCAAAACTTTCCGAACCTATAACTATGTCAAAACTTTCCGAACCTATAACTTTGTCAAAACTGAACCGATTTTCAAAAGGAAAGGCGTTTTAGTCGTGGCTCGATCTCAATAATTAAACCGCATTCATAGTTGGAAATGTTTTTTTTTTTCGAAATTTATGTTAAAACTTTCCGAACCTATAACTTTGTCAAAACTTTCCGAACCTATAACTATGTCAAAACTTTCCGAACCTATAACTTTGTCAAAACTGAACCGATTTTCAAAAGGAAAGGCGTTTTAGTCGTGGCTCGATCTCAATAATTAAACCGCATTCATAGTTGCAAATGTTTTTTTTTTCGAAATTCATGTTAAAACTTTCCGAACCTATAACTTTGTCAAAACTTTCAGAACCTATAACTTTGTCAAAACTGAACCGATTTTCAAAAGGAAAGGCGTTTTAGTCGTGGCTCGATCTCAATAATTAAATTCTTCGAAATTCATAGTTAAAATTTTCCGAACCTATAACTTTGTCAAAACTTTCCGAACCTATAACTATGTCAAAACTTTCCGAACCTATAACTTTGTCAAAACTGAACCGATTTTCAAAAGGAAAGGCGTTTTAGTCGTGGCTCGATCTCAATAATTAAACCGCATTCATAGTTGGAAATGTTTTTTTTTTCGAAATTCATGTTAAAACTTTCCGAACCTATAACTTTGTCAAAACTTTCCGAACCTATAACTATGTCAAAACTTTCCGAACCTATAACTTTGTCAAAACTGAACCGATTTTCAAAAGGAAAGGCGTTTTAGTCGTGGCTCGATCTCAATAATTAAACCGAATTCATAGTTGGAAATGTTTTTTTTTTCGAAATTCATGTTAAAACTTTCCGAACCTATAACTTTGTCAAAACTTTCCGAACCTATAACTTTGTCAAAACTGAACCGATTTTCAAAAGGAAAGGCGTTTTAGTCGTGGCTCGATCTCAATAATTAAACCGAATTCATAGTTGGAAATGTTTTTTTTTCGAAATTCATGTTAAAACTTTCCGAACCTATAACTTTGTCAAAACTTTCCGAACCTATAACTATGTCAAAACTTTCCGAACCTATAACTTTGTCAAAACTGAACCGATTTTCAAAAGGAAAGGCGTTTTAGTCGTGGCTCGATCTCAATAATTAAACCGCATTCATAGTTGGAAAGTTTTTTTTTTTCGAAATTTATGTTAAAACTTTCCGAACCTATAACTTTGTCAAAACTTTCCGAACCTATAACTATGTCAAAACTTTCCGAACCTATAACTTTGTCAAAACTGAACCGATTTTCAAAAGGAAAGGCGTTTTAGTCGTGGCTCGATCTCAATAATTAAACCGCATTCATAGTTGCAAATGTTTTTTTTTTTCGAAATTCATGTTAAAACTTTCCGAACCTATAACTTGTCAAAAACTTTGTCAAAACTTTCAGAACCTATAACTTTGTCAAAACTGAACCGATTTTCAAAAGGAAAGGCGTTTTAGTCGTGGCTCGATCTCAATAATTAAACCGAATTCATAGTTGGAAATATTTTTTTTTTCGAAATTTATGTTAAAACTTTCCGAACCTATAACTTTGTCAAAACTTTCCGAACCTATAACTATGTCAAAACTTTCCGAACCTATAACTTTGTCAAAACTGAACCGATTTTCAAAAGGAAAGGCGTTTTAGTCGTGGCTCGATCTCAATAATTAAACCGCATTCATAGTTGGAAATGTTTTTTTTTTCGAAATTTATGTTAAAACTTTCCGAACCTATAACTTTGTCAAAACTTTCCGAACCTATAACTATGTCAAAACTTTCCGAACCTATAACTTTGTCAAAACTGAACCGATTTTCAAAAGGAAAGGCGTTTTAGTCGTGGCTCGATCTCAATAATTAAACCGCATTCATAGTTGGAAATGTTCTTTTTTTCGAAATTCATGTTAAAACTTTCCGAACCTATAACTTTGTCAAAACTTTCCGAACCTATAACTATGTCAAAACTTTCCGAACCTATAACTTTGTCAAAACTGAACCGATTTTCAAAAGGAAAGGCGTTTTAGTCGTGGCTCGATCTCAATAATTAAACCGAATTCATAGTTGGAAATGTTTTTTTTTTCGAAATTCATGTTAAAACTTTCCGAACCTATAACTTTGTCAAAACTTTCAGAACCGATAACTTTGTCAAAACTGAACCGATTTTCAAAAGGAAAGGCGTTTTAGTCGTGGCTCGATCTCAATAATTAAACCGAATTCATAGTTGGAAATGTTTTTTTTTTCGAAATTTATGTTAAAACTTTCCGAACCTATAACTTTGTCAAAACTTTCCGAACCTATAACTATGTCAAAACTTTCCGAAAACTTTCCGAACCTATAACTTTGTCAAAACTGAACCGATTTTCAAAAGGAAAGGCGTTTTAGTCGTGGCTCGATCTCAATAATTAAACCGCATTCATAGTTGGAAATGTTTTTTTTTTCTTAGAAATTCATGTTAAAACTTTCCGAACCTATAACTTTGTCAAAACTCAACTATCAGACCCCGAACCTATAACTTTGTCAAAACTGAACCGATTTTCAAAAGGAAAGGCGTTTTAGTCGTGGCTCGATCTCAATAATTAACCGAATTCATAGTTGGAAATGTTTTTTTTTTTCGAAATTCATGTTAAAACTTTCCGAACCTATAACTTTGTCAAAACTTTCCGAACCTATAACTATGTCAAAACTTTCCGAACCTATAACTTTGTCAAAACTGAACCGATTTTCAAAAGGAAAGGCGTTTTAGTCGTGGCTCGATCTCAATAATTAAACGCATTCATAGTTGGAAATGTTTTTTTTTTCGAAATTCATGTTAAAACTTTCCGAACCTTAATTTCAAAACTTTCGAACCTATAACTATGTCAAACTTTCCGAACCTATAACTTTGTCAAAACTGAACCGATTTTCAAAAGGAAAGGCGTTTTAGTCGTGGCTCGATCTCAATAATTAACCGCATTCATAGTTGGAAATGTTTTTTTTTCGAAATTCATGTTAAAACTGAACCTATAACTTTGTCAAAACTTACGAACCGATAACTTTGTCAAACTGAACCGATTTTCAAAAGGAAAGGCGTTTTAGTCGTGGCTCGATCTCAATAATTTTTCGAAATTTATGTTAAAACTTTCCGAACCTATAACTTTGTCAAAACTTTCCGAACCTATAACTATGTCAAAACTTTCCGAACCTATAACTTTGTCAAAACTGAACCGATTTTCAAAAGGAAGGGCGTTTTAGTCGTGGCTCGATCTCAATAATTAAACCGCATTCATAGTTGGAAATGTTTTTTTTTTCGAAATTCATGTTAAAACTTTCCGAACCTATAACTTTGTCAAAACTTTCCGAACCTATAACTTTGTCAAAACTGAACCGATTTTCAAAAGGAAAGGCGTTTTAGTCGTGGCTCGATCTCAATAATTAAACCGCATTCATAGTTGGAAATGTTTTTTTTTCTAGAAATTCATGTTAAAACTTTCCGAACCTATAACTATGTCAAAACTTTCCGAGCCTATAACTTTGTCAAAACTGAACCGATTTTCAAAAGGAAAGGCGTTTTAGTCGTGGCTCGATCTCAATAATTAAACCGCATTCATAGTTGGAAATGTTTTTTTTTTCGAAATTCATGTCAAAACTTTCCGAACCTATAACTTTGTCAAAACTTTCCGAACCTATAACTATGTCAAGACTTTCCGAACCTATAACTATGTCAAAACTTTCCGAACCTATAACTTTGTCAAAACTGAACCGATTTTCAAAAGGAAAGGCGTTTTAGTCGTGGCTCGATCTCAATAATTAGGCCGAATTCATAGTTGGAAATATTTTTTTTTCCGAAATTCATGTTAAAACTTTCCGAACCTATAACTTTGCCAAAACTTTCCGAACCTATAACTATGTCAAAACTTTCCGAACCTATAACTTTGTCAAAACTGAACCGACTTTCAAAAGGAAAGGCGTTTTAGTCGTGGCTCGATCTCAATAATTAAACTGCATTCATAGTTGGAAATGTTTTTTTTTCGAAATTCATGTTAAAACTTTCCGAACCTATAAATATATCAAAACTTTCCGAACCTATAACTATGTCAAAACTTTCCGAACCTATAACTTTGTCAAAACTGAACCGATTTTCAAAAGGAAAGGCGTTTTAGTCGTGGCTCGATCTCCTTGATCTCAATAATTAAACCGCATTCATAGTAGGAAATGTTTTTTTTTTCGAAATTCATGTTAAAACTTTCCGAACCTATAAATATATCAAAACTTTCAGAACCTATAACTATGTCAAAACTTTCCGAACCTATAACTTTGTCAAAACTGAACCGATTTTCAAAAGGAAAGGCGTTTTAGTCGTGGCTCGATCTCAATAATTAAACCGAATTCATAGTTGGAAATGTTTTTTTTTTCGAAATTCATGTTAAAACTTTCCGAACCTATAACTTTGCCAAAACTTTCCGAACCTATAACTATGTCAAAATTTTCCGAACCTATAACTTTGTCAAAACTGAACCGATTTGCAAAAGGAAAGGCGTTTTAGTCGTGGCTCGATCTCAATAATTAAATCGCATTCATAGTTGGAAATGTTATTTTTTTCGAAATTCATGTTAAAACTTTCCGAACCTATAACTTTGTCAAAACTTTCCGAACCTATAACTATGTCAAAACTTAACCTATCGAAACGAACCTCATAATACTTTGTCAAAACTGAACCGATTTGCAAAAGGAAAGGCGTTTAAGTCGTGGCTCGATCTCAATAATTAAACCGAATTCATAGTTGGAGATGTTTTTTTTTTCGAAATTCATGTTAAAACTTACCGAACCTATAACTTTGTCAAAACTTTCAGAACCGATAACTTTGTCAAAACTGAACCGATTTTCAAAAGAAAAGGCGTTTTAGTCGTGGCTCGATCTCAAATAATTTTTCGAAATTTATGTTAAAACTTTCCGAACCTATAACTTTGTCAAAACTTTCCGAACCTATAACTATGTCAAAACTTTCCGAACCTATAACTTTGTCAAAACTGAACCGATTTTCAAAAGGAAGGGCGTTTTAGTCGTGGCTCGATCTCAATAATTAAACCGCATTCATAGTTGGAAATGTTTTTTTTTCGAAATTCATGTTAAAACTTTCCGAACCTGTAACTTTGTCAAAACTTTCCAAACCTATAACTATGTCAAGACTTTCCGAACCTATAACTTTGTCAAAACTGAACCGATTTACCGATTTTCAAAAGGAAAGGCGTTTTAGTCGTGGCTCGATCTCAATAATTAAACCGCATTCATAGTTGGAAATGTTTCTTTTTTTCGAAATTCATGTTAAAACTTTCCGAACCTATAACTTTGTCAAAACTTTCCAACCTATAACTATGACTTTCCGAACCTATAACTTTGTCAAAACTGAACCGATTTTCAAAAGGAAAGGCGTTTTAGTCGTGGCTCGATCTCAATAATTAAACCGAATTCATAGTTGGAAATGTTTTTTTTTCGAAATTCATGTTAAAACTTTCCGAACCTATAACTTTGCCAAAACTTTCCGAACCTATAACTATGTCAAAACTTTCCGAACCTATAACTTTGTCAAAACTGAACCGATTTTCAAAAGGAAAGGCGTTTTAGTCGTGGCTCGATCTCACTAATTAAGCCGCATTCATAGTTGGAAACGTTTTTTTTTTCGAAATGTATGTTAAAACTTTCCGAACCTATAACTTTGTCAAAACTTTCCGAACCTATAACTATGTCAAAACTTTCCGAACCTATAACTTTGTCAAAACTGAACCGATTTTCAAAAGGAAAGGCGTTTTAGTCGTGGCTCGATCTCAATAATTAAACCGCATTCATAGTTGCAAATGTTTTTTTTTTTAGAAATTCATGTTAAAACTTTCCGAACCTTTAACTTTGTCAAAACTTTCAGAGCCTATAACTTTGTCAAAACTGAACCGATTTTCAAAAGGAAAGGCGTTTTAGTCGTGGCTCGATCTCAATAATTAAGCCGAATTCATAATTGGAAATATTTTTTTTTTCCAAATTCATGTTAAAACTTTCCGAACCTATAACTTTGCCAAAACTTTCCGAACCTATAACTATGTCAAAACTTTCCGAACCTATAACTTTGTCAAAACTGAACCGACTTTCAAATGGAAAGGCGTTTTAGTCGTGGCTCGATCTCAATAATTAAACTGCATTCATAGTTGGAAATGTTTTTTTTTCGAAATTCATGTTAAAACTTTCCGAACCTATAAATATATCAAAACTTTCAGAACCTATAACTATGTCATAACTTTCCGAACCTATAACTTTGTCAAAACTGAACCGATTTTCAAAAGGAAAGGCGTTTTAGTCGTGGCTCGATCTCAATAATTAAACCGCATTCATAGTTGGAAATGTTTTTTTTTTTTCGAAATTCATGTTAAAACTTTCCGAACCTATAACTTTGTCAAAACTTACAGAACCGATAACTTTGTCAAAACTGAACCGATTTTCAAAAGGAAAGGCGTTTTAGTCGTGGCTCGATCTCAAATAATTTTTCGAAATTTATGTTAAAACTTTCCGAACCTATAACTTTGTCAAAACTTTCCGAACCTATAACTATGTCAAAACTTTCCGAACCTATAACTTTGTCAAAACTGAACCGATTTTCAAAAGGAAGGGCGTTTTATTCGTTGCTCGATCTCAATAATTAAACCGCATTCATAGTTGGAAATGTTTTTTTTTCGAAATTCATGTGAAAACTTTCCGAACCTGTAACTTTGTGAAAACTTTCCAAACCTATAACTATGTCAAAACTTTCCGAACCTATAACTTTGTCAAAACTGAACCGATTTTCAAAAGGAAAGGCGTTTTAGTCGTGGCTCGATCTCAATAATTAAACCGCATACATAGTTGCAAATGTTTTTTTTTTAGAAATTCATGTTAAAACTTTCCGAACCTTTAACTTTGTCAAAACTTTCAGAGCCTATAACTTTGTCAAAACTGAACCGATTTTCAAAAGGAAAGGCGTTTTAGTCGTGGCTCGATCTCAATAATTAAACCGAATTCATAGTTGGAAATGTTTTTTTTTCCAAATTCATGTTAAAACTTTCCGAACCTATAACTTTGCCAAAACTTTCCGAACCTATAACTATGTCAAAACTTTCCGAACCTATAACTTTGTCAAAACTGAACCGAGTTTCAAATGGAAAGGCGTTTTAGTCGTGGCTCGATCTCAATAATTAAACTGCATTCATAGTTGGAAATGTTTTTTTTTCGAAATTCATGTTAAAACTTTCCGAACCTATAAATATATCAAAACTTTCAGAACCTATAACTATGTCAAAACTTTCCGTACCTATAACTTTGTCAAAACTGAACCGATTTTCAAAAGGAAAGGCGTTTTAGTCGTGGCTCGATCTCAATAATTAAACCGCATTCATAGTAGGAAATGTTTTTTTTTTCGAAATTCATGTTAAAACTTTCCGAACCTATAAATATATCAAAACTTTCAGAACCTATAACTATGTCAAAACTTTCCGAACCTATAACTTTGTCAAAACTGAACCGATTTTCAAAAGGAAAGGCGTTTTAGTCGTGGCTCGATCTCAATAATTAAACCGAATTCATAGTTGGAAATGTTTTTTTTTTTCGAAATTCATGTTAAAACTTTCCGAACCTATAACTTTGCCAAAACTTTCCGAACCTATAACTATGTCAAAATTTTCCGAACCTATAACTTTGTCAAAACTGAACCGATTTGCAAAAGGAAAGGCGTTTTAGTCGTGGCTCGATCTCAATAATTAAATTGCATTCATAGTTGGAAATGTTATTTTTTTCGAAATTTATGTTAAAACTTTCCGAACCTATAACTTTGTCAAAACTTTCCGAACCTATAACTATGTCAAAACTTCCCAAACCTATAACTTTGTCAAAACTGAACCGATTTGCAAAAGGAAAGGCGTTTAAGTCGTGGCTCGATCTCAATAATTAAACCGAATTCATAGTTGGAGATGTTTTTTTTTTCGAAATTCATGTTAAAACTTACCGAACCTATAACTTTGTCAAAACTTTCAGAACCGATAACTTTGTCAAAACTGAACCGATTTTCAAAAAAAAGGCGTTTTAGTCGTGGCTCGATCTCAAATAATTTTTCGAAATTTATGTTAAAACTTTCCGAACCTATAACTTTGTCAAAACTTTCCGAACCTATAACTATGTCAAAACTTTCCGAACCTATAACTTTGTCAAAACTGAACCGATTTTCAAAAGGAAGGGCATTTTAGTCGTGGCTCGATCTCAATAATTAAACCGCATTCATAGTTGGAAATGTTTTTTTTTTTGAAATTCATGTTAAAACTTTCCGAACCTGTAACTTTGTCAAAACTTTCCAAACCTATAACTATGTCAAGACTTTCCGAACCTATAACTTTGTCAAAACTGAACCGATTTTCAAAAGGAAAGGCGTTTTAGTCGTGGCTCGATCTCAATAATTAAACCGAATTCATAGTTGGAAATGTTTCTTTTTTTCGAAATTCATGTTAAAACTTTCCGAACCTATAACTTTGTCAAAATTTCAGAGCCTATAACTTTGTCAAAACTGAACCGATTTTCAAAAGGAAAGGCGTTTTAGTCGTGGTTCGATCTTAATAATTAAACCGAATTCATAATTGTAAATATTTTTTTTTTCGAAATTCATGTTAAAACTTTCCGAACCTATAACTTTGCCAAAACTTTCCGAACCTATAACTATGTCAAAACTTTCCGAACCTATAACTTTGTCAAAACTGAACCGATTTTCAAATGGAAAGGCGTTTTAGTCGTGGCTCGATCTCAAATAATTTTTCGAAATTTATGTTAAAACTTTCCGAACCTATAACTTTGTCAAAACTTTCCGAACCTATAACTATGTCAAAACTTTCCGAACCTATAACTTTGTCAAAACTGAACCGATTTTCAAAAGGAAGGGCGTTTTAGTCGTGGCTCGATCCCAATAATTAAACCGCATTCATAGTTGGAAATGTTTTTTTTTTCGAAATTCATGTTAAAACTTTCCGAACCTGTAACTTTGTCAAAACTTTCCAAACCTATAACTATGTCAAGACTTTCCGAACCTATAACTTTGTCAAAACTGAACCGATTTTCAAAAGGAAAGGCGTTTTAGTCGTGGCTCGATCTCAATAATTAAACCGAATTCATAGTTGGAAATGTTTTTTTTTTCGAAATTCATGTTAAAACTTTCCGAACCTATATACTTTGTCAAAATTTCAGAGCCTATAACTTTGTCAAAACTGAACCGATTTTCAAAAGGAAAGGCGTTTTAGTCGTGGTTCGATCTCAATAATTAAACCGAATTCATAATTGGAAATATTTTTTTTTTCGAAATTCATGTTAAAACTTTCCGAACCTATAACTTTGTCAAAACTTTCCGAACCTATAACTAAGTCAAAACTTTCCGAACCTATAACTTTGTCAAAACTGAACCGATTTTCAAAAGGAAAGGCGTTTTAGTCGTGGCTCGATCTCAATAATTAAACAGCATTCATAGTTGGAAATGTCTTTTTTTCGAAATTCATGTTAAAACTTTCCGAACCTATAAATATATCAAAACTTTCAGAACCTATAACTATGTCAAAACTTTTCGAACCTATAACTTTGTCAAAACTGAGCCGATTTTCAAAAGAAAAGGCGTTTTAGTCGTGGCTCGGTCTCAATAATTAAACCGAATTCATAGTTGGAAATGTTTTTTTTTTTCAAAATTCATGTCAAAACTTTCCGAACCCATAAATATGTCAAAACTTTCCGAACCTATAACTTTGTCAAAACTGAACCGATTTTCAAAAGGAAAGGCGTTTTAGTCGTGGCTCGATCTCAATAATTAAACCGAATTCATAGTTGGAAATGTTTTTTTTTCGAAATTCATGTTAAAACTTTCCGAACCTGTAAGTTTGTCAAAACTTTCCAAACCTATAACTATGTCAAAACTGAACCGATTTTCAAAAGGAAAGGCGTTTTAGTCGTGGCTCGATCTCAAATAATTTTTTGAAATTTATGTTAAAACTTTCCGACCCTATAACTTTGTTAAAACTTTCCGAACCTATAACTTTGCCAAAACTTTCCGAACCTATAACTATGTCAAAACTTTCCGAACCTATAACTTTGTCAAAACTGAACCGATTTTCAAATGGAAAGGCGTTTTAGTCGTGGCTCGATCTCAAATAATTTTTCGAAATTTATGTTAAAACTTTCCGAACCTATAACTTTGTCAAAACTTTCCGAACCTATAACTATGTCAAAACTTTCCGAACCTATAACTTTGTCAAAACTGAACCGATTTTCAAAAGGAAGGGCGTTTTAGTCGTGGCTCGATCCCAATAATTAAACCGCATTCATAGTTGGAAATGTTTTTTTTTTCGAAATTCATGTTAAAACTTTCCGAACCTGTAACTTTGTCAAAACTTTCCAAACCTATAACTATGTCAAGACTTTCCGAACCTATAACTTTGTCAAAACTGAACCGATTTTCAAAAGGAAAGGCGTTTTAGTCGTGGCTCGATCTCAATAATTAAACCGAATTCATAGTTGGAAATGTTTTTTTTTCGAAATTCATGTTAAAACTTTCCGAACCTATAACTTTGTCAAAATTTCAGAGCCTATAACTTTGTCAAAACTGAACCGATTTTCAAAAGGAAAGGCGTTTTAATCGTGGTTCGATCTCAATAATTAAACCGAATTCATAATTGGAAATATTTTTTTTTTCGAAATTCATGTTAAAACTTTCCGAACCTATAACTTTGTCAAAACTTTCCGAACCTATAACTAAGTCAAAACTTTCCGAACCTATAACTTTGTCAAAACTGAACCGATTTTCAAAAGGAAAGGCGTTTTAGTCGTGGCTCGATCTCAATAATTAAACAGCATTCATAGTTGGAAATGTCTTTTTTTCGAAATCATGTTAAAACTTTCCGAACCTATAAATATATCAAAACTTTCAGAACCTATAACTATGTCAAAACTTTTCGAACCTATAACTTTGTCAAAACTGAGCCGATTTTCAAAAGAAAAGGCGTTTTAGTCGTGGCTCGGTCTCAATAATTAAACCGAATTCATAGTTGGAAATGTTTTTTTTTGTTCAAAATTCATGTCAAAACTTTCCGAACCCATAAATATGTCAAAACTTTCCGAACCTATAACTTTGTCAAAACTGAACCGATTTTCAAAAGGAAAGGCGTTTTAGTCGTGGCTCGATCTCAATAATTAAACAGCATTCATAGTTGGAAATGTCTTTTTTTCGAAATTCATGTTAAAACTTTCCGAACCTATAAATATATCAAAACTTTCAGAACCTATAACTATGTCAAAACTTTTCGAACCTATAACTTTGTCAAAACTGAGCCGATTTTCAAAAGAAAAGGCGTTTTAGTCGTGGCTCGGTCTCAATAATTAAACCGAATTCATAGTTGGAAATGTTTTTTTTTTTCAAAATTCATGTCAAAACTTTCCGAACCCATAAATATGTCAAAACTTTCCGAACCTATAACTTTGTCAAAACTGAACCGATTTTCAAAAGGAAAGGCGTTTTAGTCGTGGCTCGATCTCAATAATTAAACCGAATTCATAGTTGGAAATGTTTTTTTTTCGAAATTCATGTTAAAACTTTACGAACCTGTAAGTTTGTTAAAACTTTCCAAACCTATAACTATGTCAAAACTGAACCGATTTTCAAAAGGAAAGGCGTTTTAGTCGTGGCTCGATCTCAAATAATTTTTTGAAATTTATGTTAAAACTTTCCGACCCTATAACTTTGTCAAAACTTTCCGAACCTATAACTATGTCAAAACTTTCCGAACCTATAACTTTGTCAAAACTGAACCGATTTTCAAAAGGAAGGGCGTTTTAGTCGTGGCTCGATCTCAATAATTAAGCCGCATTCATAGTTAGAAATGTTTTTTTTTTCGAAATTCATGTGAAAACTTTCCGAACGTGTAACTTTGTCAAAACTTTCCAAACCTATAACTATGTCAAGACTTTCCGAACCTATAACTTTGTCAAAACTGAACCGATTTTCAAAAGGAAAGGCGTTTTAGTCGTGGCTCGATTTCAATAATTAAACCGAATTCATAGTTGGAAATGTTTTTTTTTTTCGAAATTCATGTTAAAACTTTCCGAACCTATAACTTTGCCAAAACTTTCCGAACCTATAACTATGTCAAAATTATCCGAACCTATAACTTTGTCAAAACTGAACCGATTTTCAAATGGAAAGGCGTTTTAGTCGTGGCTCGATCTCAATAATTAAATTGCATTCATAGTTGGAAATGTTTTTTTTTCGAAATTTATGTTAAAACTTTCCGAACCTATAACTTTGTCAAAACTTTCCGAACCTATAACTATGTCAAAACTTCCCAAACCTATAACTTTGTCAAAACTGAACCGATTTGCAAAAGGAAAGGCGTTTAAGTCGTGGCTCGATCTCAATAATTAAACCGAATTCATAGTTGGAGATGTTTTTTTTTTCGAAATTCATGTTAAAACTTACCGAACCTATAACTTTGTCAAAACTGAACCGATTTTCAAAAGGAAAGGCGTTTTAGTCGTGGCTCGATCTCAATAATTAAACCGAATTCATAGTTGGAAATGTTTTTTTTTTCGAAATTCATGTTAAAACTTTCCGAACCTATAACTTTGTCAAAATTTCAGAGCCTATGACTTTGTCAAAACTGAACCGATTTTCAAAAGGAAAGGCGTTTTAGTCGTGGTTCGATCTCAATAATTAAACCGAACTCATAATTGGAAATATTTTTTTTTTCGAAATTCATGTTAAAACTTTCCGAACATATAACTTTGCCAAAACTTTCCGAACCTATAACTATGTCAAAACTTTCCGAACCTATAACTTTGTCAAAACTGAACCGATTTTCAAAAGGAAAGGCGTTTTAGTCGTGGCTCGATCTCAATAATTAAACAGCATTCATAGTTGGAAATGTCTTTTTTTCGAAATTCATGTTAAAACTTTCCGAACCTATAAATATATCAAAACTTTCAGAACCTATAACTATGTCAAAACTTTCCAAACCTATAACTTTGTCAAAACTGAACCGATTTTCAAAAGAAAAGGCGTTTTAGTCGTGGCTCGGTCTCAATAATTAAACCGAATTCATAGTTGGAAATGTTTTTTTTTTTCAAAATTCATGTCAAAACTTTCCGAACTCGTAAATATGTCAAAACTTTCAGAACCTATAACTTTGTCAAAACTGAACCGATTTTCAAAAGGAAAGGCGTTTTAGTCGTGGCTCGATCTCAATAATTAAACCGAATTCATAGTTGGAAATGTTTTTTTTTCGAAATTCATGTTAAAACTTTCCGAACCTGTAAGTTTGTCAAAACTTTCCAAACCTATAACTATGTCAAAACTGAACCGATTTTCAAAAGGAAAGGCGTTTTAGTCGTGGCTCGATCTCAATAATTAAACCGAATTCATTGTTGGAAATGTTTTTTTTTTTCGAAATTCATGTTAAAACTTTCCGAACCTATAACTTTGTAAAAATTTCAGAGCCTATGACTTTGTCAAAACTGAACCGATTTTCAAAAGGAAAGGCGTTTTCGTCGTGGTTCGATCTCAATAATTAAACCGAACTCATAATTGGAAATATTTTTTTTTTCGAAATTCATGTTAAAACTTTCCGAACCTATAACTTTGCCAAAACTTTCCGAACCTATAACTATGTCAAAACTTTCCGAACCTATAACTTTGTCAAAACTGAACCGATTTTCAAATGGAAAGGCGTTTTAGTCGTGGCTCGATCTCAATAATTAAACTGCATTCATAGTTGGAAATGTTTTTTTTTCGAAATTTATGTTAAAACTTTCCGAACCTATAACTTTGTCAAAACTTTCCGAACCTATAACTATGTCAAAACTTTCCGAACCTATAACTTTGTCAAAACTGAACCGATTTTCAAAAGGAAAGGCGTTTTAGTCGTGGCTCGATCTCAATAATTAAACCGAATTCATAGTTGGAGATGTTTTTTTTTCGAAATTCATGTTAAAACTTTCCGAACCTATAACTTTGTCAAAACTTACAGAACCGATAACTTTGTCAAAACTGAACCGATTTTCAAAAGGAAAGGCGTTTTAGTCGTGGCTCGATCTCAATAATTAAGTCGCATTCATAGTTAGATATGTTTTTTTTTTTCGAAATTCATGTTAAAACTTTCCGAACCTATAACTTTGTCAAAACTGAACCGATTTTCAAAAGGAAAGGCGTTTTAGTCGTGGTTCGATCTCAATAATTAAACCGCATTCATAGTTGGAAATGTTTTTTTTTCGAAATTCATGTTAAAACTTTCCGTACCTGTAAATTTGTCAAAACTTTCCAAACCTATAACTATGTCAAAACTTTCCAAACCTATAACTTTTGACGAAACTGAACTGATTTTCAAAAGGAAAGGCGTTTTAGTCGTGGCTCGATCTCAATAATTAAACCGCATTCATAGTTGGAAATGTTTTTTTTTTCGAAATTCATGTTAAAACTTTCCGAACCTATAACTTTGTCAAAACTTTCCGAACCTGTAACTTTGTCAAAACTTTCCAAACCTATAACTATGTCAAAACTTTCCGAACCTATAACTTTGTCAAAACTGAACCGATTTGCAAAAGGAAAGGCGTTTTAGTCGTGGCTCGATCTCAATGATTAAACCGCATTCATAGTTGGAAATGTTTTTTTTTTCGAAATTTATGTTAAAATTTTCCGAACCTATAAATATGTCAAAACTTTCAGAACCTATAACTTTGTCAAAACTGAACCGATTTTCAAAAGGAAAGGCGTTTTAGTCGTGGCTCGATTTCAATAATTAAACCGCATTCATAGTTTGAAATGTTTTTTTTTTCGAAATTTATGTTAAAACTTTCCGAACCTATAACTTTGTCAAAACTTTCCGAACCTATAACTATGTCAAAACTTTCCGAACCTATAACTTTGTCAATACTGAACCGATTTTCAAAAGGAAAGGCGTTTTAGTCGTGGCTCGATCTCAATAATTAAACCGCATTCATAGTTGGAAATGTTTTTTTCTTTCGAAAATCATGTTAAAACTTTCCGAACCTGTAACTTTGTCAAAACTTTCCAAACCTATAACTATGTCAAATCTTTCCGAACCTATAACTTTGTCAAAACTGAACCGATTTTCAAATGGAAAAGCGTTTTAGTCGTGGCTCGATCTCAATAATTAAACTGCATTCATAGTTGGAAATGTTTTTTTTTCGAAATTTATGTTAAAACTTTCCGAACCTATAACTTTGTCAAAACTTTCCGAACCTATAACTATGTCAAAACTTTCCGAACCTATAACTTTGTCAAAACTGAACCGATTTTCAAAAGAAAAGGCGTTTTAGTCGTGGCTCGATCTCAATAATTAAACAGCATTCATAGTTGGAATTGTCTTTTTTTCGAAATTCATGTTAAAACTTTCCGAACCTATAAATATATCAAAACTTTCAGAACCTATAACTATGTCAAAACTTTCCGAACCTATAACTTTGTCAAAACTGAACCGATTTTCAAAAGAAAAGGCGTTTTAGTCGTGGCTCGGTCTCAATAATTAAACCGAATTCATAGTTGGAAATGTTTTTTTTTTTCAAAATTCATGTCAAAACTTTCCGAACCCGTAAATATGTCAAAACTTTCAGAACCTATAACTTTGTCAAAACTGAACCGATTTTCAAAAGGAAAGGCGTTTTAGTCGTGGCTCGATCTCAATAATTAAACCGAATTCATAGTTGGAAATGTTTTTTTTTCGAAATTCATGTTAAAACTTTCCGAACCTGTAAGTTTGTCAAAACTTTCCAAACCTATAACTATGTCAAAACTGAACCGATTTTCAAAAGGAAAGGCGTTTTAGTCGTGGCTCGATCTCAAATAATTTTTTGAAATTTATGTTAAAACTTTCCGAACCTATAACTTTGTCAAAACTTTCCGAACCTATAACTATGTCAAAACTTTCCGAACCTATAACTTTGTCAAAACTGAACCGATTTTCAAAAGGAAGGGCGTTTTAGTCGTGGCTCGATCTCAAATAATTTTTCGAAATTTATGTTAAAACTTTCCGAACCTATAACTTTGTCAAAACTTTCCGAACCTATAACTATGTCAAAACTTTCCGAACCTATAACTTTGTCAAAACTGAACCGATTTTCAAAAGGAAGGGCGTTTTAGTCGTGGCTCGATCTCAATAATTAAGCCGCATTCATAGTTAGAAATGTTTTTTTTTTCGAAATTCATGTGAAAACTTTCCGAACCTGTAACTTTGTCAAAACTTTCCAAACCTATAACTATGTCAAGACTTTCCGAACCTATAACTTTGTCAAAACTGAACCGATTTTCAAAAGGAAAGGCGTTTTAGTCGTGGCTCGATCTCAATAATTAAACCGCATTCATAGTTGGAAATGTTTTTTTTTTTCGAAATGTATGTTAAAGCTTTCCGAACCTATAACTTTGTCAAAACTTTCAGAACCTTTCAGAACCTGTCAAAACTGAACCGATTTTCAAAAGGAAAGGCGTTTTAGTCGTGGCTCGATCTCAATAATTAAGTCGCATTCATAGTTAGATATGTTTTTTTTTTCGAAATTCATGTTAAAACTTTCCGAACCTATAACTTTGTCAAAACTGAACCGATTTTCAAAAGGAAAGGCGTTTTAGTCGTGGTTCGATCTCAATAATTAAACCGCATTCATAGTTGGAAATGTTTTTTTTTCGAAATTCATGTTAAAACTTTCCGAACCTGTAACTTTGTCAAAACTTTCCAAACCTATAACTATGTCAAAACTTTCCAAACCTATAACTTTGACGAAACTGAACTGATTTTCAAAAGGAAAGGCGTTTTAGTCGTGGCTCGATCTCAATAATTAAACCGCATTCATAGTTGGAAATGTTTTTTTTTTTCGAAATTCATGTTAAAACTTTCCGAACCTATAACTTTGTCAAAACTTTCCGAACCTGTAACTTTGTCAAAACTTTCCAAACCTATAACTATGTCAAAACTTTCCGAACCTATAACTTTGTCAAAACTGAACCGATTTGCAAAAGGAAAGGCGTTTTAGTCGTGGCTCGATCTCAATGATTAAACCGCATTCATAGTTGGAAATGTTTTTTTTTTTCGAAATGTATGTTAAAGCTTTCCGAACCTATAACTTTGTCAAAACTTTCCGAACCTATAACTATGTCAAAACTTTCCGAACGTATAACTTTGTCGAAACTGAACCGATTTTCAAAAGCAAAGGCGTTTTAGTCGTGGCTCGATCTCAATAATTAAACCGCATTCATAGTTGCAAATGTTTTTTTTTTTTTGAAATTCATGTTAAAACTTTCCGAACCTGTAACTTTGTCAAAACTTTCCGAACCTATAACTTTGTCAAAACTGAACCGATTTTCAAAAGGAAAGCCGTTTTAATCGTGGCTCGATCTCATTAATTAAACCGCATTCAAAGTTGGAAATGTTTTTTTTTCGAAATTCATGTTAAAACTTTCCGAACCTATAACTTTGTCAAAACTTTCCGAACCTATAACTATGTCAAAACTTCCCGAACCTATAACTTTGTCAAAACTGAACCGATTTGCAAATGGAAAGGCGTTTTAATCGTGGCTCGATCTCAATAATTAAACCGAATTCATAGTTGGAGATGTTTTTTTTTCGAAATTCATGTCAAAACTTTCCGAACCTATAACTTTGTCAAAACTTACAGAACCGATAACTTTGTCAAAACTGAACCGATTTTCAAAAGGAAAGGCGTTTTAGTCGTGGCTCGATCTCAAATAATTTTTCGAAATTTATGTTAAAACTTTCCGAACCTATAACTTTGTCAAAACTTTCCGAACCTATAACTATGTCAAAACTTTCCGAACCTATAACTTTGTCAAAACTGAACCGATTTTCAAAAGGAAGGGCGTTTTAGTCGTGCCTCGATCTCAATAATTAAACCGCATTCATAGTTGGAAATGTTTTTTTTTCGAAATTCATGTGAAAACCTTCCGAACCTGTAACTTTGTCAAAACTTTCCAAACCTATAACTATGTCAAGACTTTCCGAACCTATAACTTTGTCAAAACTGAACCGATTTTCAAAAGGAAAGGCGTTTTAGTCGTGGCTCGATCTCAAATAATTTTTCGAAATTTATGTTAAAACTTTCCGAACCTATAACTTTGTCAAAACTTTCCGAACCTATAACTATGTCAAAACTTTCCGAACCTATAACTTTGTCAAAACTGAACCGATTTTCAAAAGGAAGGGCGTTTTAGTCGTGCCTCGATCTCAATAATTAAACCGCATTCATAGTTGGAAATGTTTTTTTTTCGAAATTCATGTGAAAACCTTCCGAACCTGTAACTTTGTCAAAACTTTCCAAACCTATAACTATGTCAAGACTTTCCGAACCTATAACTTTGTCAAAACTGAACCGATTTTCAAAAGGAAAGGCGTTTTAGTCGTGGCTCGATCTCAATAATTAAACCGCATTCATAGTTGGAAACGTTTTTTTTTTTCGAAATGTATGTTAAAATTTTCCGAACCTATAACTTTGTCAAAACTTTCAGAACCTTTCAGAACCTGTCAAAACTGAACCGATTTTCAAAAGGAAAGGCGTTTTAGTCGTGGCTCGATCTCAATAATTAAGTCGCATTCATAGTTAGATATGTTTTTTTTTTCGAAATTCATGTTAAAACTTTCCGAACCTATAACTTTGTCAAAACTGAACCGATTTTCAAAAGGAAAGGCGTTTTAGTCGTGGTTCGATCTCAATAATTAAACCGCATTCATAGTTGGAAATGTTTTTTTTTCGAAATTCATGTTAAAACTTTCCGAACCTATAACTTTGTCAAAACTTTCCAAACCTATAACTATGTCAAAACTTTCCAAACCTATAACTTTGACGAAACTGAACTGATTTTCAAAAGGAAAGGCGTTTTAGTCGTGGCTCGATCTCAATAATTAAACCGCATTCATAGTTGGAAATGTTTTTTTTTTCGAAATTCATGTTAAAACTTTCCGAACCTATAACTTTGTCAAAACTTTCCGAACCTGTAACTTTGTCAAAACTTTCCAAACCTATAACTATGTCAAAACTTTCCCAACCTATAACTTTTTCAAAACTGAACCGATTTGCAAAAGGAAAGGAGTTTTAGTCGTGGCTCGATCTCAATGATTAAACCGCATTCATAGTTGGAAATGTTTTTTTTTTCGAAATTTATGTTAACATTTTCCGAACCTATAAATATGTCAAAACTTTCAGAACCTATAACTTTGTCAAAACTGAACCGATTTTCAAAAGGAAAGGCGTTTTAGTCGTGGCTCGATTTCAATAATTAAACCGCATTCATAGTTTGAAATGTTTTTTTTCGAAATTTATGTTAAAACTTTCCGAACCTATAACTTTGTCAAAACTTTCCGAACCTATAACTATGTCAAAACTTTCCGAACCAATAACTTTGTCAATACTGAACCGATTTTCAAAAGGAAAGGCGTTTTAGTCGTGGCTCGATCTCAATAATTAAACCGCCTTCATAGTTGGAAATGTATTTTTTTTTCGAAATTCATGGTAAAACTTTCCGAACCTGTAACTTTGTCAAAACTTTCCAACCTATAACTATGTCAAAACTTTCCGAACCTATAACTTTGTCAAAACTGAATCGATTTTCAAAAGGAAAGGAGTTTTAGTCGTGGTTCGATCTCAATAATTATAACGCATTCAAAGTTGGAAATGTTTTTTTTTTCGAAATTCATGTTAAAACTTTCCGAACCTGTAACTTTGTCAAAACTTTCCAAACCTATAACTATGTCAAAACTTTCCAAACCTACAACTTTGTCAAAACTGAACCGATTTTCAAAAGGAAAGGCGTTTTAGTCGTATCTCGATCTCAATAATTAAACCGCATTCATAGTTGGAAATGTGTTTTTTTTTGTCGAAATTCATGTTAAAACTTTCCGAACCTGTAACTTTGTCAAAACTTTCCAAACCTATAACTATGTCAAAACTTTCCGAACATATAACCTTGTCAAAGCTAAACCGATTTTCAAAAGGAAAGGCGTTTTGGTCGTGGCTCGATTTCAATAATTAAACCGCATTCATAGTTGGAAATGTTTTTTTTTCGAAATCTAAGTTAAAACTTTCCGAACCTATAACTTTGTCAAAACTTTCCGAACCTATAACTATGTCAAAACTTTCCGAACCTATAACTTTGTCGAAACTGAACCGATTTTCAAAAGGAAAGGTGTTTTTGTCGTGGCTCGATCTCAATAATTAAACCGCATTCATAGTTGGAAATGTTTTTTTTTTTTTCGGAATTCATGTTAAAACTTTCCGAACCTGTAACTTTGTCAAAACTGAACCTATTTTCAAAAGGAAAGGCGTTTTAGTCGTGGCTCGATCTCAATAATTAAACCGCATTCATAGTTTGAAATGTTTTTTTTTTCGAAATTTATTTTAAAACTTTCCGAACCTATAACTTTGTCAAAACTTTCCGAACCTGTAACTTTGTCAAAACTTTCCAAACCTATAACTATGTCAAAACTTTCCGAACCTATAACTTTGTCAAAACTGAACCGATTTTCAAAAGGAAAGGCGTTTTAGTCGTGGTTCGATCTCAATAATTAAACCGCATTCATAGTTGGAAATGTTTTTTTTTCGAAATTCATGTTAAAACTTTCCGTACCTGTAACTTTGTCAAAACTTTCCAAACCTATAACTATGTCAAAACTTTCCAAACCTATAACTTTTGACGAAACTGAACTGATTTTCAAAAGGAAAGGCGTTTTAGTCGTGGCTCGATCTCAATAATTAAACCGCATTCATAGTTGGAAATGTTTTTTTTTTTCGAAATTCATGTTAAAACTTTCCGAACCTATAACTTTGTCAAAACTTTCCGAACCTGTAACTTTGTCAAAACTTTCCAAACCTATAACTATGTCAAAACTTTCCGAACCTATAACTTTGTCAAAACTGAACCGATTTGCAAAAGGAAAGGCGTTTTAGTCGTGGCTCGATCTCAATGATTAAACCGCATTCATAGTTGGAAATGTTTTTTTTTTCGAAATTTATGTTAAAATTTTCCGAACCTATAAATATGTCAAAACTTTCAGAACCTATAACTTTGTCAAAACTGAACCGATTTTCAAAAGGAAAGGCGTTTAAGTCGTGGCTCGATTTCAATAATTAAACCGCATTCATAGTTTGAAATGTTTTTTTTTCGAAATTTATGTTAAAACTTTCCGAACCTATAACTTTGTCAAAACTTTCCGAACCTATAACTATGTCAAAACTTTCCGAACCTATAACTTTGTCAATACTGAACCGATTTTCAAAAGGAAAGGCGTTTTAGTCGTGGCTCGATCTCAATAATTAAACCGCATTCATAGTTGGAAATGTTTTTTTCTTTCGAAAATCATGTTAAAACTTTCCGAACCTGTAACTTTGTCAAAACTTTCCAAACCTATAACTATGTCAAATCTTTCCGAACCTATAACTTTGTCAAAACTGAACCGATTTTCAAATGGAAAGGCGTTTTAGTCGTGGCTCGATCTCAATAATTAAACTGCATTCATAGTTGGAAATGTTTTTTTTTCGAAATTTATGTTAAAACTTTCCGAACCTATAACTTTGTCAAAACTTTCCGAACCTATAACTATGTCAAAACTTTCCGAACCTATAACTTTGTCAAAACTGAACCGATTTTCAAAAGAAAAGGCGTTTTAGTCGTGGCTCGATCTCAATAATTAAACAGAATTCATAGTTGGAATTGTCTTTTTTTCGAAATTCATGTTAAAACTTTCCGAACCTATAAATATATCAAAACTTTCAGAACCTATAACTATGTCCAAACTTTCCGAACCTATAACTTTGTCAAAACTGAACCGATTTTCAAAAGAAAAGGCGTTTTAGTCGTGGCTCGGTCTCAATAATTAAACCGAATTCATAGTTAGAAATGTTTTTTTTTTTCAAAATTCATGTCAAAACTTTCCGAACCCGTAAATATGTCAAAACTTTCAGAACCTATAACTTTGTCAAAACTGAACCGATTTTCGAAAGGAAAGGCGTTTTAGTCGTGGCTCGATCTCAATAATTAAACCGAATTCATAGTTGGAAATGTTTTTTTTTGTTCGAAATTCATGTTAAAACTTTCCGAACCTGTAAGTTTGTCAAAACTTTCCAAACCTATAACTATGTCAAAACTGAACCGATTTTCAAAAGGAAAGGCGTTTTAGTCGTGGCTCGATCACAAATAATTTTTTGAAATTTATGTTAAAACTTTCCGAACCTATAACTTTGTCAAAACTTTCCGAACCTATAACTATGTCAAAACTTTCCGAACCTATAACTTTGTCAAAACTGAACCGATTTTCAAAAGGAAGGGCGTTTTAGTCGTGGCTCGATCTCAAATAATTTTTCGAAATTTATGTTAAAACTTTCCGAACCTATAACTTTGTCAAAACTTTCCGAACCTATAACTATGTCAAAACTTTCCGAACCTATAACTTTGTCAAAACTGAACCGATTTTCAAAAGGAAGGGCGTTTTAGTCGTGGCTCGATCTCAATAATTAAGCGGCATTCATAGTTAGAAATGTTTTTTTTTTCGAAATTCATGTGAAAACTTTCCGAACCTGTAACTTTGTCAAAACTTTCCAAACCTATAACTATGTCAAGACTTTCCGAACCTATAACTATGTCAAAACTTTCCGAACCTATAACTTTGTCAAAACTGAACCGATTTGCAAAAGGAAAGGCGTTTTAGTCGTGGCTCGATCTCAATGATTAAACCGCATTCATAGTTGGAAATGTTTTTTTTTTTTCGAAATGTATGTTAAAGCTTTCCGAACCTATAACTTTGTCAAAACTTTCCGAACCTATAACTATGTCAAAACTTTCCGAACGTATAACTTTGTCGAAACTGAACCGATTTTCAAAAGCAAAGGCGTTTTAGTCGTGGCTCGATCTCAATAATTAAACCGCATTCATAGTTGCAAATGTTTTTTTTTTTTGAAATTCATGTTAAAACTTTCCGAACCTGTAACTTTGTCAAAACTTTCCGAACCTATAACTTTGTCAAAACTGAACCGATTTTCAAAAGGAAAGCCGTTTTAATCGTGGCTCGATCTCATTAATTAAACCGCATTCAAAGTTGGAAATGTTTTTTTTTCGAAATTCATGTTAAAACTTTCCGAACCTATAACTTTGTCAAAACTTTCCGAACCTATAACTATGTCAAAACTTCCCGAACCTATAACTTTGTCAAAACTGAACCGATTTGCAAAAGGAAAGGCGTTTTAATCGTGGCTCGATCTCAATAATTAAACCGAATTCATAGTTGGAGATGTTTTTTTTTCGAAATTCATGTCAAAAGTTTCCGAACCTATAACTTTGTCAAAACTTACAGAACCGATAACTTTGTCAAAACTGAACCGATTTTCAAAAGGAAAGGCGTTTTAGTCGTGGCTCGATCTCAAATAATTTTTCGAAATTTATGTTAAAACTTTCCGAACCTATAACTTTGTCAAAACTTTCCGAACCTATAACTATGTCAAAACATTCCGAACCTATAACTTTGTCAAAACTGAACCGATTTTCAAAAGGAAGGGCGTTTTAGTCGTGCCTCGATCTCAATAATTAAACCGCATTCATAGTTGGAAATGTTTTTTTTTCGAAATTCATGTGAAAACCTTCCGAACCTGTAACTTTGTCAAAACTTTCCAAACCTATAACTATGTCAAGACTTTCCGAACCTATAACTTTGTCAAAACTGAACCGATTTTCAAAAGGAAAGGCGTTTTAGTCGTGGCTCGATCTCAATAATTAAACCGCATTCATAGTTGGAAACGTTTTTTTTTTTTCGAAATGTATGTTAAAGCTTTCCGAACCTATAACTTTGTCAAAACTTTCCGAACCTATAACTATGTCAAAACTTTCCGAACGTATAACTTTGTCGAAACTGAACCGATTTTCAAAAGCAAAGGCGTTTTAGTCGTGGCTCGATCTCAATAATTAAACCGCATTCATAGTTGGAAATGTTTTTTTTTTTTTGAAATTCATGTTAAAACTTTCCGAACCTGTAACTTTGTCAAAACTTTCCGAACCTATAACTTTGTCAAAACTGAACCGATTTTCAAAAGGAAAGCCGTTTTAATCGTGGCTCGATCTCATTAATTAAACCGCATTCAAAGTTGGAAATGTTTTTTTTTCGAAATTCATGTTAAAACTTTCCGAACCTATAACTTTGTCAAAACTTTCCGAACCTATAACTATGTCAAAACTTCCCGAACCTATAACTTTGTCAAAACTGAACCGATTTGCAAAAGGAAAGGCGTTTTAATCGTGGCTCGATCTCAATAATTAAACCGAATTCATAGTTGGAGATGTTTTTTTTTCGAAATTCATGTCAAAAGTTTCCGAACCTATAACTTTGTCAAAACTTACAGAACCGATAACTTTGTCAAAACTGAACCGATTTTCAAAAGGAAAGGCGTTTTAGTCGTGGCTCGATCTCAAATAATTTTTCGAAATTTATGTTAAAACTTTCCGAACCTATAACTTTGTCAAAACTTTCCGAACCTATAACTATGTCAAAACTTTCCGAACCTATAACTTTGTCAAAACTGAACCGATTTTCAAAAGGAAGGGCGTTTTAGTCGTGCCTCGATCTCAATAATTAAACCGCATTCATAGTTGGAAATGTTTTTTTTTCGAAATTCATGTGAAAACCTTCCGAACCTGTAACTTTGTCAAAACTTTCCAAACCTATAACTATGTCAAGACTTTCCGAACCTATAACTTTGTCAAAACTGAACCGATTTTCAAAAGGAAAGGCGTTTTAGTCGTGGCTCGATCTCAATAATTAAACCGCATTCATAGTTGGAAACGTTTTTTTTTTTCGAAATGTATGTTAAAACTTTCCGAACCTATAACTTTGTCAAAACTTTCAGAACCTTTCAGAACCTGTCAAAACTGAACCGATTTTCAAAAGGAAAGGCGTTTTAGTCGTGGCTCGATCTCAATAATTAAGTCGCATTCATAGTTAGATATGTTTTTTTTTTCGAAATTCATGTTAAAACTTTCCGAACCTATAACTTTGTCAAAACTGAACCGATTTTCAAAACGAAAGGCGTTTTAGTCGTGGCTCGATCTCAATAATTAAACCGCATTCATAATTGGAAATGTTTTTTTTTTCGAAATTCATGTTAAAACTTTCCGAACCTATAACTTTGTCAAAACTTTCCGAACCTGTAACTTTTTCAAAACTTTCCAAACCTATAACTATGTCAAAACTTTCCGAACCTATAACTTTTTCAAAACTGAACCGATTTGCAAAAGGAAAGGCGTTTTAGTCGTGGCTCGATCTCAATGATTAAACCGCATTCATAGTTGGAAATGTTTTTTTTTCGAAATTTATGTTAAAACTTTCCGAACCTATAAATATGTCAAAACTTTCAGAACCTATAACTTTGTCAAAACTGAACCGATTTTCAAAAGGAAAGGCGTTTTAGTCGTGGCTCGATTTCAATAATTAAACCGCATTCATAGTTTGAAATGTTTTTTTTCGAAATTTATGTTAAAACTTTCCGAACCTATAACTTTGTCAAAACTTTCCGAACCTATAACTATGTCAAAACTTTCCGAACCTATAACTTTGTCAATACTGAACCGATTTTCAAAAGGAAAGGCGTTTTAGTCGTGGCTCGATCTCAATAATTAAACCGCATTCATAGTTGGAAATGTATTTTTTTTTTCGAAATTCATGGTAAAACTTTCCGAACCTGTAACTTTGTCAAAACTTTCCAACCTATAACTATGTCAAAACTTTCCGAACCTATAACTTTGTCAAAACTGAATCGATTTTCAAAAGGAAAGGCGTTTTAGTCGTGGTTCGATCTCAATAATTATAACGCATTCAAAGTTGGAAATGTTTTTTTTTTCGAAATTCATGTTAAAACTTTCCGAACCTGTAACTTTGTCAAAACTTTCCAAACCTATAACTATGTCAAAACTTTCCAAACCTACAACTTTGTCAAAACTGAACCGATTTTCAAAAGGAAAGTCGTTTTAGTCGTATCTCGATCTCAATAATTAAACCGCATTCATAGTTGGAAATGTGTTTTTTTTTGTCGAAATTCATGTTAAAACTTTCCGAACCTGTAACTTTGTCAAAACTTTCCAAACCTATAACTATGTCAAAACTTTCCGAACATATAACCTTGTCAAAGCTAAACCGATTTTCAAAAGGAAAGGCGTTTTGGTCGTGGCTCGATTTCAATAATTAAACCGCATTCATAGTTGGAAATGTTTTTTTTTCGAAATGTAAGTTAAAACTTTCCGAACCTATAACTTTGTCAAAACTTTCCGAACCTATAACTATGTCAAAACTTTCCGAACCTATAACTTTGTCGAAACTGAACCGATTTTCAAAAGCAAAGGCGTTTTAGTCGTGGCTCGATCTCAATAATTAAACCGCATTCATAGTTGCAAATGTTTTTTTTTTTTGAAATTCATGTTAAAACTTTCCGAACCTGTAACTTTGTCAAAACTTTCCGAACCTATAACTTTGTCAAAACTGAACCGATTTTCAAAAGGAAAGCCGTTTTAATCGTGGCTCGATCTCATTAATTAAACCGCATTCAAAGTTGGAAATGTTTTTTTTTCGAAATTCATGTTAAAACTTTCCGAACCTATAACTTTGTCAAAACTTTCCGAACCTATAACTATGTCAAAACTTCCCGAACCTATAACTTTGTCAAAACTGAACCGATTTGCAAAAGGAAAGGCGTTTTAATCGTGGCTCGATCTCAATAATTAAACCGAATTCATAGTTGGAGATGTTTTTTTTTCGAAATTCATGTCAAAAGTTTCCGAACCTATAACTTTGTCAAAACTTACAGAACCGATAACTTTGTCAAAACTGAACCGATTTTCAAAAGGAAAGGCGTTTTAGTCGTGGCTCGATCTCAAATAATTTTTCGAAATTTATGTTAAAACTTTCCGAACCTATAACTTTGTCAAAACTTTCCGAACCTATAACTATGTCAAAACTTTCCGAACCTATAACTTTGTCAAAACTGAACCGATTTTCAAAAGGAAGGTCGTTTTAGTCGTGCCTCGATCTCAATAATTAAACCGCATTCATAGTTGGAAATGTTTTTTTTTCGAAATTCATGTGAAAACCTTCCGAACCTGTAACTTTGTCAAAACTTTCCAAACCTATAACTATGTCAAGACTTTCCGAACCTATAACTTTGTCAAAACTGAACCGATTTTCAAAAGGAAAGGCGTTTTAGTCGTGGCTCGATCTCAATAATTAAACCGCATTCATAGTTGGAAACGTTTTTTTTTTTTCGAAATGTATGTTAAAACTTTCCGAACCTATAACTTTGTCAAAACTTTCAGAACCTTTCAGAACCTGTCAAAACTGAACCGATTTTCAAAAGGAAAGGCGTTTTAGTCGTGGCTCGATCTCAATAATTAAGTCGCATTAATAGTTAGATATGTTTTTTTTTTCGAAATTCATGTTAAAACTTTCCGAACCTATAACTTTGTCAAAACTGAACCGATTTTCAAAACGAAAGGCGTTTTAGTCGTGGCTCGATCTCAATAATTAAACCGCATTCATAATTGGAAATGTTTTTTTTTTTCGAAATTCATGTTAAAACTTTCCGAACCTATAACTTTGTCAAAACTTTCCGAACCTGTAACTTTTTCAAAACTTTCCAAACCTATAACTATGTCAAAACTTTCCGAACCTATAACTTTTTCAAAACTGAACCGATTTGCAAAAGGAAAGGCGTTTTAGTCGTGGCTCGATCTCAATGATTAAACCGCATTCATAGTTGGAAATGTTTTTTTTTTCGAAATTTATGTTAACATTTTCCGAACCTATAAATATGTCAAAACTTTCAGAACCTATAACTTTGTCAAAACTGAACCGATTTTCAAAAGGAAAGGCGTTTTAGTCGTGGCTCGATTTCAATAATTAAACCGCATTCATAGTTTGAAATGTTTTTTTTCGAAATTTATGTTAAAACTTTCCGAACCTATAACTTTGTCAAAACTTTCCGAACCTATAACTATGTCAAAACTTTCCGAACCTATAACTTTGTCAAGACTCAACCGATTTTCAAAAGGAAAGGCGTTTTAGTCGTGGCTCGATCTCAATAATTAAACCGCATTCATAGTTGGAAATGTATTTTTTTTTTCGAAATTCATGGTAAAACTTTCCGAACCTGTAACTTTGTCAAAACTTTCCAACCTATAACTATGTCAAAACTTTCCGAACCTATAACTTTGTCAAAACTGAATCGATTTTCAAAAGGAAAGGCGTTTTAGTCGTGGTTCGATCTCAATAATTATAACGCATTCAAAGTTGGAAATGTTTTTTTTTCCGAAATTCATGTTAAAACTTTCCGAACCTGTAACTTTGTCAAAACTTTCCAAACCTATAACTATGTCAAAACTTTCCAAACCTACAACTTTGTCAAAACTGAACCGATTTTCAAAAGGAAAGTCGTTTTAGTCGTATCTCGATCTCAATAATTAAACCGCATTCATAGTTGGAAATGTGTTTTTTTTTGTCGAAATTCATGTTAAAACTTTCCGAACCTGTAACTTTGTCAAAACTTTCCAAACCTATAACTATGTCAAAACTTTCCGAACATATAACCTTGTCAAAGCTAAACCGATTTTCAAAAGGAAAGGCGTTTTGGTCGTGGCTCGATTTCAATAATTAAACCGCATTCATAGTTGGAAATGTTTTTTTTTCGAAATGTAAGTTAAAACTTTCCGAACCTATAACTTTGTCAAAACTTTCCGAACCTATAACTATGTCAAAACTTTCCGAACCTATAACTTTGTCGAAACTGAACCTATTTTCAAAAGGAAAGGCGTTTTAGTCGTGGCTCGATCTCAATAATTAAACCGCATTCATAGTTTGAAATGTTTTTTTTTTCGAAATTTATTTTAAAACTTTCCGAACCATTAACTTTGTCAAAAGTTTCGGAACCTATAACTATGTCCAAACTTTCCGAACCTATAACTTTGTCAAAACATTCCGAACCTATAACTTTGTCAAAACTGAACCGATTTTCAAAAGGAAAGGCGTTTTAGTCGTGGCTCGATCTCAATAATTAAACCGCATTCATAGTTGGAAATGTTTTTGTTTTTGAAATTCATGTTAAAACTTTCCGAACCTGTAACTTTGTCAAAACTTTCTAAACCTATAACTATGTCAAAACTTTCCGAACCTATAACTTTGTCAAAACTGAACCGATTTTCAAAAGGAAAGGCGTTTTAGTCGTGGCTCGATCTCAATAATATTTTTTTGAAATTCATGTTAAAACTGCCGATCCTATAAATATGTCAAAACTTTCAGAACCTATAACTTTGTCAAAACTGAACCGATTTTCAAAAGGAAAAGCGTTTTAGTCGTGGCTCGATCTCAATAATTAAACCGCATTCATAGTTGGAAATGTTTTTTTTTTTTCTAAATTTATGTTGAAATTTTCCGAACCTATAAATTTTTCAAAACTTTCCGAACCTATAACTATGTCAAAACCGAACCGATTTTCAAAAGGAAAGGCGTTTTAGTTGTGGCTCGATCTCAATAATTAAACCGCATTAATAGTTGGAAATGTTTTTTTTTCGAAATTCATGTTAAAACTTTCCGAACCTGTAACTTTGTCAAAACTTTCCAAACCTATAACTATGTCAAAACTTTCCGAACCTATAACTTTGTCGAAACTGAACTGATTTTCAAAAGGAAAGGCGTTTTAGTCGTGGCTCGATCTCAATAATTAAACCGCATTCATAGCTGGAAATGTTTTTTTTTTCGAAATTCATGTTAAAACTTTCCGAACCTATAACTTTGTCAAAACTTTCCGAACCTGTAACTTTGTCAAAACTTTCCAAACCTATAACTATGTCAAAACTTTCCAAACCTATAAGTTTGTCAAAACTGAACCGATTTGCAAAAGGAAAGGCGTTTTAGTCGTGGCTCGATCTCAATGATTAAACCGCATTCATAGTTTGAAATGTTTTTTTTCGAAATTTATGTTAAAACTTTCCGAACCTATAACTTTGTCAAAACTTTCCGAACCTATAACTATGTCAAAACTTTCCGAACCTATAACTTTGTCAATACTGAACCGATTTTCAAAAGGAAAGGCGTTTTAGTCGTGGCTCGATCTCAATAATTAAACCGCATTCATAGTTGGAAATGTATTTTTTTTTTCGAAATTCATGGTAAAACTTTCCGAACCTGTAACTTTGTCAAAACTTTCCAACCTATAACTATGTCAAAACTTTCCGAACCTATAACTTTGTCAAAACTGAATCGATTTTCAAAAGGAAAGGCGTTTTAGTCGTGGTTCGATCTCAATAATTATAACGCATTCAAAGTTGGAAATGTTTTTTTTTTCGAAATTCATGTTAAAACTTTCCGAACCTGTAACTTTGTCAAAACTATTCAAACCTATAACTATGTCCAATCTTTCTGAACCTATAACTTTTTCGAAACTGAACCGATTTTCAAAAGGAAAGCCGTTTTAGTCGTGGCTCGATCTCACTAATTAAACCGCATTCATAGTTGGAAATGTTTTTTTGTTTTTGAAATTCATGTTAAAGCTTTCCGAACCTGTAACTTTGTCAAAACTTTCCAAACCTATAACTATGTCAAAACTTTCCGAACCTATAACTTTGTCAAAACTGAACCGATTTTCAAAAGGAAAGGCGTTTTAGTCGAGGCTCGATCTCAATAATTAAACCGCATTCATAGTTGGATATGTTTTTTTTTTCGAAATTCATGTTAAAACTTTCCGAACCTGTAACTTTGTCAAAACTTTCCAAACCTATAACTATGTCAAAACTTTCCGAACCTATAACTTTGTCAAAACTGAAACGATTTTCAAAAGGACAGCCGTTTTAGTCGTGGCTCGATCTCAATAATTAAACCGCATTCATAGTTGGAAATGTTTTTTTTTCGAAATTTATGTCAAAATTTTCCGAACCTATAACTATGTCAAAACTTTCCGAACATATAACTATGTCAAAACTTTCAGAACCTATAACTTTGTCAAAACTGAACCGATTTTCAAAAGGAAAGGCGTTTTAGTCGTGGCTCGATCTCAATAATTAAACCGCATTCATAGTTGGAAATGTTTTTTTTTTTCGAAATTCATGTGAAAACTTTCCGAACCTGTAACTTTGTCAAAACTTTCCAAGCCTATAACTATGTCAAAACTTTCCGAACCTATAACTTTGTCAAAACTGAACCGATTTTCAAAAGGAAAGGCGTTTTAGTCGTGGCTCGATCTCAAATAATTTTTCGAAATTTATGTTAAAACTTTCCGAACCTATAACTTTGTCAAAACTTTCCGAACCTATAACTATGTCAAAACTTTCCGAACCTATAACTTTGTCAAAACTGAACCGATTTTCAAAAGGAAAGGCGTTTTAGTCGTGGTTCGATCTCAATAATTAAACCGCATTCATAGTTGGAAATGTTTTTTTTTCGAAATTCATGTTAAAACTTTCCGAACCTGTAACTTTGTCAAAACTTTCCAAACCTATAACTATGTCAAAACTTTCCAAACCTATAACTTTGACAAAACTGAACCGATTTTCAAAAGGAAAGGCGTTTTTGTCGTGGCTCGATCTCAATAATTAAACCGCATTTATAGTTGGAAATGTTTTTTTTTCTTTTTTTCGAAATTCATGTTAAAACTTTCCGAACCTGTAACTTTGTCAAAACTGAACCTATTTTCAAAAGGAAAGGCGTTTTAGTCGTGGCTCGATCTCAATAATTAAACCGCATTCATAGTTTGAAATGTTTTTTTTTTCGAAATTTATTTTAAAACTTTCCGAACCATTAACTTTGTCAAAAGTTTCGGAACCTATAACTATGTCCAAACTTTCCGAACCTATAACTTTGTCAAAACATTCCGAACCTATAACTTTGTCAAAACTGAACCGATTTTCAAAAGGAAAGGCGTTTTAGTCGTGGATCGATCTCAATAATTAAACCGCATTCATAGTTGGAAATGTTTTTGTTTTTGAAAATCATGTTAAAACTTTCCGAACCTGTAACTTTGTCAAAACTTTCCAAACCTATAACTATGTCAAAACTTTCCGAACCTATAACTTTGTCAAAACTGAACCGATTTTCAAAAGGAAAGGCGTTTTAGTCGTGGCTCGATCTCAATAATATTTTTTTGAAATTCATGTTAAAACTGCCGATCCTATAAATATGTCAAAACTTTCAGAACCTATAACTTTGTCAAAACTGAACCGATTTTCAAAAGGAAAAGCGTTTTAGTCGTGGCTCGATCTCAATAATTAAACCGCATTCATAGTTGGAAATGTTTTTTTTTTTCTAAATTTATGTTGAAATTTTCCGAACCTATAAATTTTTCAAAACTTTCCGAACCTATAACTATGTCAAAACCGAACCGATTTTCAAAAGGAAAGGCGTTTTAGTTGTGGCTCGATCTCAATAATTAAACCGCATTAATAGTTGGAAATGTTTTTTTTTTTCGAAATTCATGTTAAAACTTTCCGAACCTGTAACTTTGTCAAAACTTTCCAAACCTATAACTATGTCAAAACTTTCCGAACCTATAACTTTGTCGAAACTGAACTGATTTTCAAAAGGAAAGGCGTTTTAGTCGTGGCTCGATCTCAATAATTAAACCGCATTCATAGCTGGAAATGTTTTTTTTTTCGAAATTCATGTTAAAACTTTCCGAACCTATAACTTTGTCAAAACTTTCCGAACCTGTAACTTTGTCAAAACTTTCCAAACCTATAACTATGTCAAAACTTTCCAAACCTATAAGTTTGTCAAAACTGAACCGATTTGCAAAAGGAAAGGCGTTTTAGTCGTGGCTCGATCTCAATGATTAAACCGCATTCATAGTTGGAAATGTTTTTTTTTTCGAAATTTATTTTAAAATTTTCCGAACCTATAAATATGTCAAAACTTTCAGAACCTATAACTTTGTCAAAACTGAACCGATTTTCAAAAGGAAAGGCGTTTTAGTCGTGGCTCGATTTCAATAACTAAACCGCATTCATAGTTTGAAATGTTTTTTTTTCGAAATTTATGTTAAAACTTTCCGAACCTATAACTTTGTCAAAACTTTCCGAACCTATAACTATGTCAAAACTTTCCGAACCTATAACTTTGTCAATACTGAACCGATTTTCAAAAGGAAAGGCGTTTTAGTCGTGGCTCGATCTCAATAATTAAACCGCATTCATAGTTGGAAATGTTTTTTTCTTTCGAAAATCATGTTAAAACTTTCCGAACCTGTAACTTTGTCAAAACTTTCCAAACCTATAACTATGTCAAATCTTTCAGAACCTATAACTTTGTCAAAACTGAATCGATTTTCAAAAGGAAAGCCGTTTTAGTCGTGGCTCGATCTCAATAATTAAACTTCATTCATAGTTGGACATTGTTTTTTTTTCGAAATTTATGTTAAAATTTTCCGAACCTATAACTTCGTCAAAACTTTCCGAACCTATAACTATGTCAAAACTTTCCGAACCTCTAACTTGGTCGAAACTGAACCGATTTTCAAAAGGAAAGGCGTTTTAGTCGTGGCTCGATCTCAATATGCGACCTAATGTCGCATTCATAGTTAGATATGTTTTTTTTTTCGAAATTCATGTTAAAACTTTCCGAACGTATAACTTTGTCAAAACTTTCCGAACCTATAACTATGTCAAAACTTTCCGAACCTCTAACTTTGTCAAAACTGAATCGATTTTCAAAAGGAAAGCCGTTTTAGTCGTGGCTCGATCTCAATAATTAAACTTCATTCATAGTTGGACATTGTTTTTTTTTCGAAATTTATGTTAAAATTTTCCGAACCTATAACTTTGTCAAAACTTTCCGAACCTATAACTATGTCAAAACTTTCCGAACCTCTAACTTGGTCGAAACTGAACCGATTTTCAAAAGGAAAGGCGTTTTAGTCGTGGCTCGATCTCAATAATTAAACCGCATTCATAGTTGGAAATGTTTTAGTTTTCGAAATTCATGTTAAAACTTTCCGAACCTGTAACTTTGTCAAAACTTTCCAAACCTATAACTATGTCAAAACTTTCCGAACCTATAACTTTGTCAAACCTGAACCGATTTTCAAAAGGAAAGGCGTTTTAGTCGTGGCTCGATCTCAATAATTAAACCGCATTCATAGTTGGAAATGTTTTTTTTTTCGAAATTCATGTTAAAACTTTCCGAACCTATAACTTTGTCAAAACTTTCAGAACCTTTCAGAACCTGTCAAAACTGAACCGATTTTCAAAAGGAAAGGCGTTTTAGTCGTGGCTCGATCTCAATAATTAAACCGCATTCATAGTTGGAAATGTTTTTTTTTTCGAAATTCATGTTAAAACTTTCCGAACCTGTAACTTTGTCAAAACTTTCCAACCTATAACTATGTCAAAACTTTCAGAACCTATAACTTTGTCAAAACTGAACCGATTTTCAAAAGGAAAGGCGTTTTAGTCGTGGCTCGATCTCAATAATTAAACCGCATTCATAGTTGGAAATGTTTTTTTTTTCGAAATTCATGTTAAAACTTTCCGAACCTATAACTTTGTCAAAACTTTCCAAACCTATAACTATGTCAAAACTTTCCGAACCTATAACTTTGTCAAAACTGAACCGATTTTCAAAAGGAAAGGCGTTTTAGTCGTGGCTCGATCTCAATAATTAAACCGCATTCATAGTTGGAAATGTTTTTTTTTTTCGAAATTCATGTTAAAACTTTCCGAACCTATAACTTGTCAAAACTTTCCGAACCTATAACTATGTCAAAACTTTCCGAACCTATAACTTTGTCGAAACTGAACCGATTTTCAAAAGGAAAGGCGTTTTAGTCGTGGCTCGATCTCAATAATTAAACCGCATTCATAGTTGGAAATGTTTTTTTTTCGAAATTCATGTTAAAACTTTCCGAACCTATAACTTTGTCAAAACTTTCCGAACCTATAACTATGTCAAAACTTTCCGAACCTATAACTTTGTCGAAACTGAACCGATTTTCAAAAGGAAAGGCGTTTTAGTCGTGGCTCGATCTCAATAATTAAACCGCATTCATAGTTGGAAATGTTTTTTTTTCGAAATTCATGTTAAAACTTTCCGAACCTGTAACTTTGTCAAAACTTTCCAAACCTATAACTATTCAACTTCGAACTATAACTTTCAAAACTGAACCGATTTTCAAAAGGAAAGGCGTTTTAGTCGTGGCTCGATCTCAATAATTAAACCGCATTCATAGTTGGAAATGTTTTTTTTTTTCGAAATTCATGTTAAAACTTTCCGAACCTATAACTTTGTCAAAACTTTCCGAAACCTATAACTATGTCAAAACTTTCCGAACCTATAACTTTGTCAAAACTGAACCGATTTTCAAAAGGAAAGGCGTTTTAGTCGTGGCTCGATCTCAATAATTAAACCGCATTCATAGTTGGAAATGTTTTTTTTTTCGAAATTCAATGTCTAAAACTTTCCGAACCTATAACTATGTCAAAACTTTCCGAACCTATAACTTTGTCAAAACTGAACCGATTTTCAAAAGGAAAGGCGTTTTAGTCGTGGCTCGATCTCAATAATTAAACCGCATTCATAGTTGGAAATGTTTTTTTTTCGAAATTCATGTTAAAACTTTCCGAACCTATAACTTTGTTAAAACTTTCCGAACATATAACTATGTCAAAACTTTCCGAACATATAACTTTGTCAAAACTGAACCGATTTTCAAAAGGAAAGGCGTTTTAGTCGTGGCTCGATCTCAATAATTAAACCGCATTCATAGTTGGAAATGTTTTTTTTTTTCGAAATTCATGTTAAAACTTTCCGAACCTGTAACTTTGTCAAAACTTTCCGAACCTATAACTATGTCAAAACTTTCCGAACCTATAACTTTGTCGAAACTGAACCGATTTTCAAAAGGAAAGGCGTTTTAGTCGTGGCTCGATCTCAATAATTAAACCGCATTCATAGTTGGAAATGTTTTTTTTTTCGAAATTCATGTTAAAACTTTCCGAACCTATAACTTTGTCAAAACTTTCCGAACCTATAACTATGTCAAAACTTTCAGAACCTATAACTTTGTCGAAACTGAACCGATTTTCAAAAGGAAAGGCGTTTTAGTCGTGGCTCGATCTCAATAATTAAACCGCATTCATAGTTGGAAATGTTTTTTTTTTCGAAATTCATGTTAAAACTTTCCGAACCTGTAACTTTGTCAAAACTTTCCGAACCTATAACTATGTCAAAACTTTCCGAACCTATAACTTTGTCAAAACTGAACCGATTTTCAAAAGGAAAGGCGTTTTAGTCGTGGCTCGATCTCAATAATTAAACCGCATTCATAGTTGGAAATGTTTTTTTTTTTCGAAATTCATGTTAAAACTTTCCGAACCTATAACTTTGTCAAAACTTTCCAAACCTATAACTATGTCAAAACTTTCCGAACCTATGACTTTGTCGAAACTGAACCGATTTTCAAAAGGAAAGGCGTTTTAGTCGTGGCTCGATCTCAATAATTAAACCGCATTCATAGTTGGAAATGTTTTTTTTTTCGAAATTCATGTTAAAACTTTCCGAACCTATAACTTTGTCAAAACTTTCCAAACCTATAACTATGTCAAAACTTTCAGAACCTATAACTTTGTCAAAACTGAACCGATTTTCAAAAGGAAAGGCGTTTTAGTCGTGGCTCGATCTCAATAATTAAACCGCATTCATAGTTGGAAATGTTTTTTTTTTCGAAATTCATGTTAAAACTTTCCGAACCTATAACTTTGTTAAAACTTTCCAGAACCTATAACTTTGTCAAAACTGAACCGATTTTCAAAAGGAAAGGCGTTTTAGTCGTGGCTCGATCTCAATAATTAAATCGCATTCATAGTTGGAAATGTTTTTTTTTTTCGAAATTCATGTTAAAACTTTTCGAACCTATAACTTTGTCAAAACTTTCCAAACCTATAACTATGTCAAAACTTTCCGAACCTATAACTTTGTCAAAACTGAACCGATTTTCAAAAGGAAAGGCGTTTTAGTCGTGGCTCGATCTCAATAATTAAACCGCATTCATAGTTAGAAATGTTTTTTTTTTCGAAATTCATGTTAAAACTTTCCGAACCTATAACTTTGTAAAACTTCCAACTTAACTAGTCAAAACTTTCAGAACCTATAACTTTGTCAAAACTGAACCGATTTTCAAAAGGAAAGGCGTTTTAGTCGTGGCTCGATCTCAATAATTAAACCGCATTCATAGTTGGAAATGTTTTTTTTTTCGAAATTCATGGTAAAACTTTCCGAACCTGTAACTTTGTCAAAACTTTCCAACCTATAACTATGTCAAAACTTTCAGAACCTATAACTTTGTCAAAACTGAACCGATTTTCAAAAGCAAAGGCGTTTTAGTCGTGGCTCGATCTCAATAATTAAACCGCATTCATAGTTGGAAATGTTTTTTTTTTCGAAATTCATGTTAAAACTTTCCGAACCTATAACTTTGTCAAAACTTTCCGAACCTATAACTATGTCAAAACTTTCCGAACCTATAACTTTGTCAAAACTGAACCGATTTTCAAAAGGAAAGGCGTTTTAGTCGTGGCTCGATCTCAATAATTAAACCGCATTCATAGTTGGAAATGTATTTTTTTTTCGAAATTCATGTTAAAACTTTCCGAACCTGTAACTTTGTCAAAACTTTCCAACCTATAACTAGTCAAAACTTTCGAACCTATAACTTTGTCAAAACTGAACCGATTTTCAAAAGGAAAGGCGTTTTAGTCGTGGCTCGATCTCAATAATTAAACCGCATTCATAGTTGGAAATGTTTTTTTTTTCGAAATTCATGTTAAAACTTTCCGAACCTATAACTTTGTCAAAACTTTCCGAACCCTATAACTATGTCAAAACTTTCCGAACCTATAACTTTGTCGAAACTGAACCGATTTTCAAAAGGAAAGGCGTTTTAGTCGTGGCTCGATCTCAATAATTAAACCGCATTCATAGTTGGAAATGTATTTTTTCCGAAATTCATGTTAAAACTTTCCGAACCTGTAACTTTGTCAAAACTTTCCAAACCTATAACTATGTCAAAACTTTCAGAACCTATAACTTTGTCGAAACTGAACCGATTTTCAAAAGGAAAGGCGTTTTAGTCGTGGCTCGATCTCAATAATTAAACCTCATTCATAGTTGGAAATGTTTTTTTTTTCGAAATTCATGTTAAAACTTTCCGAACATGTAACTTTGTCAAAACTTTCCAAACCTATAACTATTTCAAAACATTCCGAACATATAACCTTGTCAAAACTGAACCGATTTGCAAAAGGAAAGGCGAGTCGTGGCTCGATCTCAATAATTAAACCGCATTCATAGTTGAAAATGTTTTTTTTTTCGAAATTCATGGTAAAACTTTCCGAACGTATAACTTTGTCAAAACTATCCGAACCTATTATTATGTCAAAACTTTCCGAACCTATAACTTTGTCGAAACTGAACCAATTTTCAAAAGGAAAGGCGTTTTAGTCGTGGCTCGATCTCAATAATTAAACCGCATTCATAGTTGGAAATGTTTTTTTTTTCGAAATTCAAGTTAAAACTTTCCGAACCTATAAATATGTCAAAACTTTCAGAACCTATAACTTTGTCAAAACTGAACCGATTTTCAAAAGGATCTCAATATTTAAACCGCATTCATAGTTGGAAATGTTTTTTTTTCGAAATTCATGTTCAAACTTTCCGAACCTATAACTTTGTTAAAACTTTCCGAACATATAACTATGTCAAAACTTTCCGAACATATAACTTTGTCAAAACTGAAACGATTTGCAAAAGGAAAGGCGTTTTAGTCGTGGCTCGATCTCAATAATTAAGTCGCATTCATAGTTAGATATGTTTTTGTTTTTTCGAAATTCATGTTAAAACTTTTCGAACCTATAACTTGGTCAAAACTTTCCGAACCTATAACTATGTCAAAACTTTCCGAACCTATGACTTTGTCGAAACTGAACCGATTTTCAAAAGGAAAGGCGTTTTAGTCGTGGCTCGATCTCGATAATTAAACCGAATTCATAGTTGGAAATGTTTTTTTTTCGAAATTCATGGTAAAACTTTCCGAACCTATAACTTTGTCAAAACTTTCCGAACCTATAACTATGTCAAAACTTTCCGAACCTATAAATTTGTCGAAACTGAACCGATTTTCAAAAGGAAAGGCGTTTTAGTCGTGGCTCGATCTCAATAATTAAACCGCATTCATAGTTGGAAATGTTTTTTTTTTCGAAATTCATGTTTAAACTTTCCGAACCTATAACTTTGTCAAAACTTTCCGAACATATAACTATGTCAAAACTTTCCGAACCTATAACTTTGTCAAAACTGAACCGATTTTCAAAAGGAAAGGCGTTTTAGTCGTGGCTCGATCTCAATAATTAAACCGCATTCATAGTTAGATATGTTTTTGTTTTTCGAAATTCATGTTAAAACTTTTCGAACCTATAACTTTGTCAAAACTTTCCAAACCTATAACTATGTCAAAACTTTCCGAACCTATGACTTTGTCAAAACTGAACCGATTTTCAAAAGTAAAGGCGTTTTAGTCGTGGTTCGATCTCAATAATTAAACCGCATTTATAGTTAGATATGTTTTTTTTTTTCGAAATTCATGTTAAAACTTTCAGAACCTATAGCTTTGTCAAAACTTTCAGAACCTATAACTTTGTCAAAACTGAACCGATTTTGAAAAGAAAAGGCGTTTTAGTCGTGGCTCGATCTCAATAATTAAATCGCATTCATAGTTGGAAATGTTTTTTTTTTCGAAATTCATGTTAAAACTTTCCGAACCCTATAACTATGTCAAAACTTTCCGAACCTATAACTTTGTCGAAACTGAACCGATTTTCAAAAGGAAAGGCGTTTTAGTCGTGGCTCGATCTCAATAATTAAACCGCATTCATAGTTGGAAATGTTTTTTTTCCGAAATTCATGTTAAAACTTTCCGAACCTGTAACTTTGTCAAAACTTTCCGAACCTATAACTATGTCAAAACTTTCCGAACCTATAACTTTGTCGAAACTGAACCGATTTTCAAAAGGAAAGGCGTTTTAGTCGTGGCTCGATCTCAATAATTAAACCGCATTCATAGTTGGAAATGTTTTTTTTTCGAAATTCATGTTAAAACTTTCCGAACATGTAACTTTGTCAAAACTTTCCAAACCTATAACTATGTCAAAACATTCCGAACCTATAACCTTGTCAAAACTGAACCGATTTGCAAAAGGAAAGGCGTTCTAGTCGTGGCTCGATCTCAATAATTAAACCGCATTCATAGTTGGAAATGTTTTTTTTTTCGAAATTCATGGTAAAACTTTCCGAACGTATAACTTTGTCAAAACTATCCGAACCTATTATTATGTCAAAACTTTCCGAACCTATAACTTTGTCGAAACTGAACCGATTTTCAAAAGGAAAGGCGTTTTAGTCGTGGCTCGATCTCAATAATTAAACCGCATTCATAGTTGGAAATGTTTTTTTTTTCGAAATTCATGTTAAAACTTTCCGAACCTTAACTTTGTCAAAACTTTCCAAACATAACTATGTCAAAACTTTCCGAACCTATAACTTTGTCAAAACTGAACCGATTTTCAAAAGGAAAGGCGTTTTAGTCGTGGCTCGATCTCAATAATTAAACCGCATTCATAGTTGGAAATGTTTTTTTTTTTCGAAATTCATGTTAAAACTTTCCGAACCTATAACTTTGTCAAAACTTTCCGAACCTATAACTATGTCAAAACTTTCCGAACCTATAACTTTGTCAAAACTGAACCGATTTTCAAAAGGAAAGGCGTTTTAGTCGTGGCTCGATCTCAATAATTAAATCGCATTCATAGTTGGAAATGTTTTTTTTTTCGAAATTCATGTTAAAACTTTCCGAACCTATAACTTTGTCAAAACTTTCCGAACCTATAACTATGTCAAAACTTTCCGAACCTATAACTTTGTCGAAACTGAACCGATTTTCAAAAGGAAAGGCGTTTTAGTCGTGGCTCGATCTCAATAATTAAACCGCATTCATAGTTGGAAATGTTTTTTTTTTCGAAATTCATGTTAAAACTTTCCGAACCTATAACTTTGTCAAAACTTTCCGAACCTATAACTATGTCAAAACTTTCCGAACCTATAACTTTGTCAAAACTGAACCGATTTTCAAAAGGAAAGGCGTTT